>VUJU01001160.1:0-33736 GCA_009835225.1 Aphis craccivora
TTTGAACCAAATAATAATATTATACATGATAATGTTCACTAGGAATTTTCTTACAAATATAATTTTACTACGGGTCTATTTAAAGAGAAAGATATGGAAAAAAACCCAATATCGAAATGAATAGTCATTCGTTCTGAAAACTTGGTTTTATCGAATACTTGCAAAAAATTTGCGGCCGTGAATTGAATATTCCAAGAACGCATTAAAAGTTTATTGCGTTGGGTTTTTTCGTTAAAATATAGTCCTTCGTATCGCAGTTCTTGGAAATAAACCATTATTATTTGGAAATGATGTACTATCATGAGTATATATTTTTGCACTATATAAAGAATAAGAATATATTCAATAACACTATATATTATGATTGTACCATACCAGAGGCCAAAGTATGTATATATGAGCCGGGCTTAAGAAAAAATTAAGTTTGCGATAAAAATTGGCTAGTCGTGATAATAACTATAATATTGGAGTAAATGCGTGATCTACACATGTATCAATCATTATAATATTATGATCATTGGCATTGGTCTCGAATCGTACGGTGACCCAAAAGCGTTAAAACAACCTACGTATATGACGACTTATGACGACCGCGACCGATTAGGAGTGTGGTTTAACGGTATAAGCACGTAATTGTTTATTAAAATAGCTTTTAATATATGATAGACTAAAAAACCATGAAATATTAACTAAAAATTACAAACTAAATTTGTGAAATCAAAAAAATTAATTACAACAAATAATTCGTATAACTACAATGTTCTCAATCACTCAAATCTTATTTTCAATCAAAGAAATTGACTATATTATGTAATAAGTCCATGAGACCATGCGCCCAACTAATTATTATTACATGTCACATTAGCTTATTGCATATTATATGAATTATACGAATAGGTTAAAATAAATAAAAATAATTTTCTATTTCAATAAAAAAAATATGATAATTTTGATAATGTTGGCTAAATACTTTGATACAAAGTCGCTGCTTTGTAACAACGATCGATAAATATACAAGAATAATCGACGATTCACGATGCCGGTCTCGCGGGTATTATGCACGGGCGCGCGTTTACAATATTTTAATATAATTTAATATTAATATTAATATGGTTGAGTCGGCCGGGGGCCACCGGCGGCGGTCGATCGTCGATGCCGATATGCCTCGACGATATATAGAGGGTCGTAGATAGAAGAAGAAATATTATGCATTTTAATATTATATTATGCACGTGATTAAAACCTCGCCGGAGGATTATAGCGACCAGTCTAATTAATTATTATCCGATGGACTTTTGACGTATACACGCCTATAATAGTCGGACTTTTCGGAATCAAAAAAAATACAAATAATTTAAAAGTTTTGACTTTATTTTATATTAACTTCATACTACCATGCACTAAGTCTCTGGCTTGGAATAAAAAAAGTCTACTTTGCATATTTTCCTGCGCAGGATTCCATAATATGTAGAAACACACATAATATCTTCTACGTATTCATATCCGCAAACAATCGTGATCATATCGTATAAGCACATGGCGGTATAGGTATACAACATAATAATAATATATATGAATGACTGCACAACCTAGTCACGGGCTCGAAAATCGTCCTATCCACATTCCCCTCCCCCGCAAAACCGACGAGCACGCGCTCACACGTTATTATTATTATTATGTACATATCCATGTATATAATTGCACTGCGGGCAGCACACGACTGCGTAATAAATATGCCTATAATACTAAATATATCGTGTGTAAAATATATGAAGTTATCTCGTTAACCAATTAGCTGCTATACAAGTACACACTGTACATGTGTATATATATATATATATATACAATATACGTATAATATAATTTTATATGCTCTTATACATACATGATTGAGACGTCGTCGTCGTCGCGGAGCAGATACACGAGCAAGCACAATAATAATATTGTTGCCTGCTTACGATTCCGCTGTGGTGTCCGTGTCGATTACGGTCAGTCTCGATCATTTCGCGTGCGTACATCTCTCTACTTACACGACGTGTGGTATATAATGGCTCTAATGTAATGTAACGTAATGCTCGCATGATCATCATCCGAGGAACGCGACGAACGATTTGTAACAATTATTATTATCGCATCGGTCACCGGTCGATTTTTTACCATTTACGTACGATGTACCTACACTACACGCACACTCCGCAAGTGGATTATTATAGGCAAACAAACGTCATACCTAAATCGTCGTTGTGTCGTCGTATAGTCATCAGTTCGAGCCGAGCCGTATACAGCACCGAATCGAATAAATACTTTTATATTACTCGTATAATTATAGTATTGTTATTTTATTATACGCGATTATGTCTAGAGCGAATGGCATCAGACACATTTATTAAAAAAAATAACACATGACGACGGAACTTATTATACTGCAGCCCCGACAACGTTAAAAAATTAACGTGACTTGAAGTACCAAAATCGCACCCACACATCCCTCGAATTTCATTGCAATTTTTTTTTACAGGATTAAGTCGAATAATATTCACCCGCCAAAATATATACTCTTTTTGTGATTACGACCGTTGGCCATGTTCAATCGTTATATCATGTACCTACCTATACGTTATGTCGTTATATAATATGGTATATTAATTAATCGGACGAGTTAATTATTATTTTATTATAATAAAAATATGTTAAATAAAGTATTATGACCGATCAGTAAGTGCCGGGAGGAAAAAACGATTGATATATTTTTCTTTATCCATTAGATATTCCATATTTGTAAATACAACTTGTGGCGTTTTAGCCGACGAGAGCACCGGTTTCGGTTAGTCAATATTTACGTCCAGCAATAATCGTGTTGTTTGATCTAGCCGTCTGCGCATTGAACTCGTGTGAAATACTTCGTGAAAGTCGACAGGCAAATGATGGGATATCGCGCGTTATTTCATGGCAAAAATCGAAAGTCTTTGAGACGGCGAGAACCCACTACAGATACCCAGTATCTACTATTATGCTCTACATATACTGTCACCTGTATACATACGTCTTAGTGGCTTACATTATATATTGTCATGTGGTACATAATATTATCATAATAATATTGTACGAAATGAAACGAAAATTTCGAGTTTGACCGACCAATGAACACTGTTTCGTTGTAAATTTTAATTAGTTACGTACGTTTACATATAATATAATAATATAATATGATGACGTTAAAATGGATTGAAATAGATAGATTGTGTTATTTATGCTGACTATAATGAAAATATGAAATAAATTCAAATATGCATCTGTAAGAAACCATGTATCGATAGAATTAAAAAAATTTCAACGTAACCATATATATATATATATATATATCTAACCTTAATATCATTAATACCTCGACCATCAATTCGATAAATAATTTGACTAATGGGCGTTGAATCTATACTATATCTATACTATGTATTTAGTATATAGTGTTTTATGAACTTCAAATAAATTAAAAATATACACGTGAAAAATAAAAACAATTAACTTAATATTGGAGTCGCAAGTATTTAAACCATTGAAAATTATAGAAAGCTTTTTAAATTATATAAAATATTTATATTTTCACATTACCTAACAATAATTTTATTTATATAGTAGATATTATGTACGTAATAAAGCTATGCAGTGTTATACTAATATTATTATAAAACATTTATGTTAAAAGAATAAATATTGTTGGTCATGAATCAATAAGCCACAAATTACAAGAGATTTGAATCTCAAATTAATATCTTATTTATTTTAATGTGCACTAAAAAATCACAAGATCAGTAAACATAATAACTAATAAGTAATACCTAACCATAAAATCAAAATACTATAAATCTCTCTTCGTAACGAATTTATTGCTTAAAATTGGCATGTACTCGTATAATATGTATTAAAGAAAAAAAATCATTGAAACACAACGTTACTCGACTCATGGTCATCACGATATAATAATATATATTATAAAATAATGCGCGTGTAGACTTTTCACTCGAGATTGGACATCGTCATTCGAACACCGCGAATATACGATCCATTGGTTCGACTGGCTGACTAGTTTTTAAATAACATTATCATTTGACGGCAATATTTTTATTGTTTTTATTATTATTATTATTATCACACCTGGGGCGTGAAAACGTCGTCGGAGCAGTATGTGAGTGGGACCGGCGCGTCGAGGCTACCGCAACAACTATATAGTAATAATAATATTACTACACACACGCTCATATTATTATACTCGACGGGTTGTCTTATAGTTACTATGTATATGCACTATTGTTGTGTATCAGAGACGAAGCGTCTACCGTGCATTACAGCGGCTCAGACTATAATATTATAATTTTTAATGTCACTTTCGATTAAACATGTCTAAATCAAAATGTTTTGCGTAGGTACCTTAAACATAATAATATGTATATACAAAATGCCGCTGCGCGCAAGTAGCCATAGTACACAATACGATATTTTATGTACAAGAGAACAATTTAATATTATTATTATGGTTAAGATGACGTGATACTTGCAGTATAAAATCAAAAGAACAGTAAACTAGTCATCTCGATGGCGAAATCAAAATAGTTACGTTTAGATTATTATTAAAGCTTAATAAATATAGGTAACTACTTTGAGAAAATTGAAGATAGATATACGTTATAAAAGTATGTAATAATGCAATTGGAATGCTCAACAAATAGTTTTTCCCTACACGAATCAGAAGCACAATTGTGATTTATGAAATTGACAGGAACCTATAGCAGAAAGTCACAATAGATATTATAATTTAAAAAATGAACAACGGTTATACAGAAAACATTGAGTTTAAACGACCAAAATTATACAGTTATATTATAGGTGAACTACAATATTTTCCTGTATTTGTATGCGTGTCTATTGAATATTGTATACGAATTCAAAAATGTGATAGTCCGTCAATAATATTATTAAATACTACATTATAGGTACAGGGGGTCCCTCTGGATTTCTATTAATTTGTAAACACGATTACACGTCGATATATTATATTGATTTACGAAGGCTGGCTCACATATTATATATTTATATACATGAATACATGATATACGATGCCAGTTTAGAAGAGGGATTTTGCGGTGACGGACCGATAGCGTTTGAACGTAAATTTTATATAGGTATAGGTACTACAGGGCGTGTTCGGGTGCGTAAAACGTGAGTATACTAAAAAAATAATATTTATTATTTTTTCGTGCGTTCTCCCTCGATCGGTCGTATAGGTTAGGGGTTAGGGTAAGACTATATTCTGTCAATATACTAAACACATTTTACGATGAACATCATCTTCGTCAACGACACATACTCTACCGATTGGCCAGCCGAGCTCGAGATAACGACGGCAGCGGTGAGCCCGCGAACGCTGGACGTCCGGCGGTAAGTTTGGTACCTATTATATTATTTAGTACTATTATAGTCTTTGGAGTTTGGGTTATTCACGGTTTTGACAGTGATTCCATTAAACATTTTGAATTATTGCATTACGATGTATATGAGTATGACGTGCCGTAGCTGCAGTGATGGTACACTGCATACCCCACCACCCACAGGTCGAAGCCGTCACGATTGTTTCAGTGCATTCCCGTTGTAGTTGGAACACCGGCGGTCAAACGGTGTTTTATAAACAAATTACAAACACGTTTAAATTGTTTTGTCGCGACCCTAACGCATAATAATATTACAATAATAACATGTATAATACAGTATAATATTATACAACATGCGTCCCGACGCGCCTCGGAGCGATTCTGCAAGACCCGTAAAACGACGGTTTAAAAAAAAAAAAAAAATCATAATAATAATAAAGGTGATCGGTGTCTACATTTTTATGCCGTTGACACATTTTTCTGACGTATTTTACACGGATTTACACGTGGAACTTGACGTTAACGTTTAATACGCGCAAGTAAATCGAAACTTTGCGTCTAAAAATGTATAGATAGTTGCGCAGACCTTAGACTAAATTTTAATTGCATCGTATATATTTCAATAAAAAGTTCACAGATCTAATGTATAGGATACACGAGGAAAAAAACAAACGAGTAGAAGATTGTCCCGAAAAGGTATGTGTTGTAAGACCGTACACGTAGTACGATTATAATACCTTATTAATTATTATTATAATTATTATTAACGAAGATATTATGAAGGTTCATAATAAGGTACGTTCGAAATCGCGCGTGGACGACAACATCTCCCGATATTACGATAAGATAAAAATTTCCAAGACACGAGTGTTACAAATCATTATTCCGCGCCATTATATTTGCATACACGCCTGTTGAATGTAAAAACGTGAACGAGTTATGTTAATTACATTCGCGTTTTAATTATTAAAACTGTGCCGTTTAACCGTCTCCCGCCGCCTGGTCTGAAGAGTTGAAAATAAAATAATACTAATATAATATATAGTTATGGTATAGTAACGTTATATTATAGTGTTATACTACATAATCTATAAAAACAATACGCTTGGAGATAGGCAGTAGAATAGATCGTATATTATATACCGCTAGAGCTTCACGATCGATTACGTTATTGTTTATTACTTATTATACGCATATACGTCATGAATTAAGGACGCATGTTACAATAATTTAACACAATGCTCTTAAAACCTAATAGTTGAATCATGCACGAGATTAATCTGCACACGAGTGGTTTTTTATTCATCCATCCGAAATGAACGAATGACAATTTTCGAAGTGTTTACGCTTTAAATTTAATGCAGATTCGAGATTATCTATATTGCAATAGGTAAGGCAATAGGTATGACTTTCTTAAAATAAAAGTTTTGAAAAATCAATGATTTGTGGAATATTTTTTTCAATATTCTTAGCTATGTCACTATAATATATTATTATCATTTGAAATTAATCGGTTATTTAGTACATTCAGACCATTTAATTTGTTCTAAAGAACTGAATCATAAAAACACAACTTGACGCATTTACATATATTAAGAAGCTGCATTAGTAAATATTTAAATCTGGTTTGACACAAATTCATTTCAGAATACATCCTTCGTAAATATAGGTACATATAAAACATAAGTTGTTTTATATTTTTACCAATAGTTATAAAAAAATACGATATTTAAGTATTAAAAAAAAAATGTAATTAATTTAAATTTGTTCATCTTTTTAATTATATATGATATAGCACTTTAAACTTTTATACATTTTTATACAGCTACCAATTATGTTCGTTTAACAGCAATTTAAATTAAATATAATTTATACTCTAAGTACTTTTAATGTTCATGAAAAATAAGCAAAAGATAAAAATGGAAAAAAAAATTGAATACATTAATGATTATTTGCATTTAAGTATATTGTAGGTACTTAAAATTCAATAAATAAATGCATATTGTTATGCATATTTATTTTTTAGGTTTTCATTGCAGTCAAATTTAATCGGTATTTTTAAGGCCTTAAGTTCCTAATCTAGCAGATCACAATATCTCTCAATGAGATTGTATTTTACAAATATATAATTTAATTTATTTATAATAATTATTTAGGTATTAAACGCATGTATATTTCGCGGATCGCGGATTATTATTCGAATAGCAATTTTCGGCCGGACTTCCACCCAGGATAAAATATGACAATACTGTGGGTAAATTGTTTGCCGCGCAGAGGTAATAATATTATTTTGTTATAACACCATACTCGCGCGGTTGTTACACACAGAACCCATATAGTTATAGTATATAGTATATACTATATACTATTATATTCACCAAACTCGCGATGCATAATGGGTATATCGTTTAAAGCCGAGAAAAACACAATATTTTTATGTCACAATTATACAAACGCATATACACACGATATTGTATTAAATATATTAAATTATTATATATATTATATATAGTATACGAAACACCGGTAATTATCGACGAGTTATGGTCGGCACAGGCGCGCGCAGCACTGCACATAAGCATCACACACGAGCCCGCGTTTACTTCCATTATATTATTATAATAGGTTAGGCTTGCTTTCTTAAGGTCGACGTGCGCTCGCGGCACATGTCCGCCGTAGGTATCGTACGTATAGCTGGGTAGTAAGTACCTATATCATTCATTTTCGTCGCTCGTGATAGTAATTATTATTGCGATGTACGAATACCGCGTATCATCGATGCTGCAGAGACTGGAGAGTGTTCGGGTCGATCGACAATTCATGCAAAATGTACGTGTGTTATCGTCCATCACTCTACAGCCCATCAATAAGAGAGTATCCTCGGCGACAGCGACGGCTGTGAAATTAAGAGCGAATTCTATTCGAAACGGTCGAGAGTTCCTGCGATAATAATGATAATATATAATATTGTCTTCAGCGATTGAATCACGTTGCTTTATGGGGATTTAAATAATATACAATTTTACGTAATTAGGTAAGTCGTAAGTACCTATATCAACCATTTACGCCTACAACTATATCGTTACCCTCCGGACGAGTGTACCCAAAAAATTAGTGTTCAAAACGTAGAAGTTCGTATAGGGGACTAGATGTACTATTATAACAGATGTTTTGTCATTGAAGTTATAAACATAATCTACGCATAATATTATGTAAATAAATGGCACGATTTAATTAATAAAACAATTAACCATTCAATATAATTTGTACAATATCATATTATCAACCTTTAGTTCCGAAACTTTTTTAGTTGTTAAATCGTTTTTAAGCCGATGCGCGGTTCTAGTGAAATGAAGAGTATATTTTAATGATTTTTTTCTCTCCCAAAATCGAGATCACGAACCGCAGGTAATACCACGCCGTATATAATATGATGTATATACGTCACATTTTGATTTGATGGATTCTGAAAACCGAATATACGTCGTCGTTCACACACACACACACACTCACGTGTATATAATATGTATATTGTATATATGTATAAGTGTACGGCCTTGCTTGTGGATAACCTGTATCTATATGGGCAGGCGGTGTGTTGTATGTACTCGTAATGATCGTCGCTGGAACGCATGTTCAAAGGGGGAGGGACGGGTTGCGTGCATATACTTATATACATATATATATTTATACATAAGTTTATACACACACACACACGTGCGGGCGCGTACACGTACACACCGACGTGGTTTGAACATCGACGTTTTACTAATTATAAAAATCCTAATTAGGACATCCCACAACGTATATTATACAGTCGGCGAAATGTGTGCTGTGTACACCTATATAAGTGTGTGTGTTATACATGCACGCTCAATGAAATGGAATATATTTATAATATAAACATACGCGGTAGACGATGTACATGAATTCGCTTACTTCGGTCACGTTCAAAGGTATATGTATATAATATGAGTGTACTGTAAAGTATAAAGTTTTCGCGGATTCGGACGACCCGCGGAACGGTTATGAATTTATGACTAAATCGTAATGTTATATATTTTGATTATCATTAGGTATAGGTATACGAAAAAAATATCGAATGATTGTCGATCGCGGCAATTCGACGTGCATACAAGACCGAACGCGTCCGTGAAAGTCGCGGTATATAATAATAATATTATAGTTTGGTTACGACACTAGCACGGACATTATAATATTATACAAGGGTATCTGATGTTATATATGAACATGAGCGGTAACCTAGGCGGTACTATTATTATTTTTTATATTTACCAAGAAGACGGTTCGGGCGAAGAAAAAAAAACGCACGGATACACGGCAAGGTTAAAATATATATATGTGCACGTTATATCTATACGGTCATTGCTGCAGCAGGGGACTTGAGAGTATACCTAATACTAATAATAATAATAATATTATAAGCCGCAACGCAATGGTACTGGAGGCGGTTCTCTCCCGCGCACTTGTTGAAGTAAAATATTATATGTTCGTGCGTTACGCCCCTTTTGGCCTAGAGTAAAAATTGTTTCAGTGACGCCTATAACACGCTGCAGCGACGTCGCCGTCGTCGTCATCGTCGTCTTCGTCGCGGTCGCGGTCGTCGTGGTCGTATAGTCGTCGTAGTCGTCGTCGTCGTCGTCGAAGTCGTCTTTCCTCTGCCGCACGGCGCGTACCTATATATTATTATTACGTACACACACGGCCGACATGGCAAGGTTGCCAGATTTTTTTATTTTTTTTTCCTCTCCAAGCACGTTATGTGGTTTCCGACGAAATAATAATAATAATAATAATGATAAAAAAAGTTGTATTACGTATGCTCACGCACGCACACGTACACACAACCATATACACACCTACACACAAACACAGGCACTCACGAGCACATCTGTCCATTATACGAACAAACACACACACACACACACACACACGTTTCAATAACATTTGTACACGCCGTTTTTATCCAGTTTTTCACGTTTCGAACACATCGCGTTTTCAAGAATATAGGTAGTTACTGCCGCAAATGTACGCGAACTCGGTGCACGCAAACGCGTGTATATATACATCACCGCGCGCGGCTCGGAGTCCGAGAAATCGTGTGTTTCTAAAAAAAAAATTATTGGAAAAAAATTTGAACGATTTTTTTTTTTTTTATTATTATTATTATTTTTTTTCTTTTACAATTTCAATACTATTGATCGGACCGAAAGCTTCGGAATGTTGTTTGAAAATATTTAACGGCGAAACGCCCGCGGCCGTAGCGAATGGTCGGTTTTTTCTTTTGAGGAATTCGTCTCTGAAAACGAAGGCATTACCTACATAGAGGCTGCAGGTAGTACTCGGTGTACATAATGTATAATTTAACGTATTATTAAACGCGCGTTAAATGATATACATCGTTTATACAACCAGGGTTCTACTACTACCTGAAGTACATAATATACCTAATATAATATGTACAAGTAATAATAATAAGTAGTATAATAACACAAAGCGGCGTCGGGAGACCGCATATAATACATTAATAATATATAAAATTTAATTTTTATTCGATCATATTTTTTACTTTACATGGCGCGGTAAACACGGGTAGCCGCAATTTAGCCGAAATAGACGTAGAGTTTTTTTTATATTTAAAATGTTTTTCTTTGTTATCCGTTGTACACACACACACACACACACACNACACATATATATATATATATATATATAGGAACACATCTTGCACGACGATGACGACTACGACGTTCAGCCTCCGAACAAACGTGTTTCGCATAAACCGACTGTAATACCTAATAAAAATCTGAATAATATATAATATATATTATAGATATATACAATCGCACGCATGATGCACATAATACGTGTATAGGTACTGCACTGGCGGGCAGGTACCTACGCGCCAACGCCATCGTATGATGCATATATAGTATATACATATATTTATATGTATATATTATATACTTACAAATACATGGTATATAGGAATAGTATTAACGCGCGTATGGGGCGTGTATTATATTATATATAATCCGTTCGATTCTTTGGAACAAAAAAAAAAATAAGAAAAAAATAATACATACATATTGTTATAGGTACACGTATGTACGTGAGTAACTACTTGTATGTGTAGGTACTTTGTCCGCAGTATACACCTAACCTGACGACGAAAAATTCAAGTCCTTCTAAAATTATTATAATAATATATTTACTATAGGTACGTTCTGCACCACACGCAAAGCAATTTGGTCATTTTGTAGTTTAGCTATATATATATATATTAATAATATAACATAAATCCGTATAATATGTATATAAATTACTGAGATCGGTTAAATCGGTCGCATGATCGCGTGCGATAAATCTTCATCGCCATGCGAGATGATACGGCGGCAGCACATATATATTATATTATAGTTGTGTACACCAATTCAGATCGAAAGAAGTTATGTTATATATGTACTCTACATCTCCAGCTTAGCAGTCGAATCGATAATAACAGACCACGTCAAACTCGCCCCCCTCAACTCTATAGGAAAAAAATCCGGCCTATCCGATGCCGTGCCTTCGGGGCCTTACGCAAACGCACGATAACATATACCTAATGTCTAATAAATCTTGAATTTTTTCCCCCCTTAAAAATTCGCCACAACCTATATTATATAATCTCGAAATGTCTATATATTATGGTGCTCGTCGAGGCAGCACCTATCATAATATATTTTTCTTTTTCTTTTCCGAGGTTAGTATATTATACGTATATATTAAAATATAGAAGAATGATGAATGTATGTAATTATGCGTTTAGACTATGTCGTATTTCGGTCGTCGCATATCGGGACCGTATTATTAAAGTGTGCAATAATATATATTATACTGTTTTATTCGCGCCAGCGACGATCGTTTATAATACGCACGATTGAAGTGATGTAATGCGTACCTATATACATGCGACGATGGCTCCGATGAGATGTATTCATTGTATGGCGGCGGCCAGGGGGTCGTCGTATTCTGTCGTATAAAATATTTCCATTACTATATGACTTGACGTCGAGAAAATGTGTGCAAAAAAAAAGAAACCGGCGTTCTCCTGCATCGGTAAAAGCAGACCATTAAATTGACGAACGAATAATAAAAAAAAAAAAAACGAATCCACCCTCCCTCTTCGCGAGAAAATCACAAGTATAAACACGTCATTGCAGCACTGTCACGTTATCCGATTCGTACATGTATATATATATGCTGTACACTGCAGCATACATATAGAACTTACTATACCGATATTATATATGTAGTTCAAACGCTCGCAAGAAGAGGCGGGTTACACACACACATACATGAAACGTATCGGTTATAAGGTATATATATTAAATATACATTATATATACAAACGAGTTGAATGCAATTTGTACAAACGGTAAGCCGACCAACAATCACGACCGCGCGGTGTACACGACATATATACATGTTAAACTGTTTTATATATCTGACCTATACCTATTACTCTAACTACTTACTACATATACTCTATATGTTGTGTATAATATGCTCACGAGAGGTTCAGACTGAATGATCAAATAGGTACTATATACAGTAGATATGTATACAAGATATAAGCATTCGGATGACGATACACGGTACACACGGCGAGCGAGCTATTATAATTATTATCATCGTCAGCGTTTTAACTATTACTACTATACGCGATAGCATAACACCCAAGTCCTAAGTTATAACAATAATATTATAATAACACCTGTTCGAGCATGGTAAACGATACTCGCGACTAGTTGGTACAATACTACCTATATTATAATATATACCTAATACCTATACATCGATTGCGATCTGTACCTAATATAATTATTATTATCTAGATACTGAAGGGATTCAGAAGGATTCAGGGCAAAATTTTCTTTCTCTGTTATATGTAGGTCCATTAAGAGTTTGAACAATGGAAAATTCTGGACCAACCTGTTTATTTACTACCATAATAGCTTATAATACAGATGATATTATATCCCGATATACCTATAGCTGCATGACGATGATACTATACGCGCTCCATGAAATATTTTATAGGTTAATACTATAATATAATGCTTGATACATCGATTAAAACATCGCAGACTACGATAAATTTCATTTGAACGAATAACATAATACCATCATATTAATAGGTAAGTACCGTACAGTATAAATGGATTCGATTTCACAAAAGAAAAAAAAAAAATAATAAAATTCGTATAATAAGTACAGGCGGTACTGTTGTACTTGACGTCGTTATTATGCAATCATAGTCGTTTGTAAATAAAATTAATGAACTGCTTTTCTATTAAAAAAAAAAAAAAAAACATTATAAGTGCAGGAAACTATTATCGTTATTATTTATAATATCTTCTACAGGGAATCTTGTGTGTGCATGAAGCTGTGTGTGTGCGTAGTGTGGAATCCATTTCAGGTTTATTATGAGGAGCGTATAATAGTTATTTTTTAAACGGACTTTTCAATCATCAAAAATCGTGTATGATAACGTAATAGTAATAATAATAGTAATACCTGTGTAGGTATACATATACCTACTTATCAAAAAATAAAAAAAAAATAAAAAATATATATATTATTAATTTATCTCTATAACGCAATCAAGACATTTACCGCCGTACGTGTTACACATCATCACGTCATTAATATTAAATTAAAAATATCGTACGTCGTTGTATGTATATAAAGATACTGCAATATACATATAGATAATGTTAGATTAAAAATATAATTAATAGGTATCGGAGTTGAAAGTTATATTGAGTTTTTTATGACAATAGGTTCACGAGTATAATAATTATTAAATTAACGGTTTTAAATAATTGAGTGTTTAAATATTAATTACGCCACTATAATAATATTATATACTTTTAAACGTCAGCCAAAACTTAAGTATAACATGACGCGTATATTATTATACCAAGGTACTTAAAAATAATTAAGCTATAAACGATACAGAAAAAATAACGTTTTGTAAATAGTGATTATTTAAAAAAACAAAACAAAAAAAAAAAAATCTATTACCTATTATTTATTACCCGACAATTACCCGCTGTAATTAAAAATAATAATATTATTAATAAGACTGTTTAGTTTTCAGTCCGTCAAAGGAAAACGGCAATTAACACCCCCGCCACCGTCGCCACGGCCGCTGAAGGGGCACACACACACACACGACACAGCCGTTCGATAATATAATATAATAACCGTGCATATATTTAGATTATGTATGATATATACTATTCACGTCGTCGTGTGTCGTAAAAAAAATGAAAGAAAAAAACCGTAAAATAATAATATATGTTATGTGAACGCGCCCAATCGATTAATGTGTTTTCATTTCGTATTATAACATTATTAAAATATTATTCCGTAAACGTATATATTCTATTATAACAACAATAACGGCGACCGGGCCGCCATTATGTTTCGGATATCGTGCAGTATCGTTGTGTCGTTGTTGTTTTGTCAGTGGCAGCCCTATTTTTCTTTTATCATACCTACCTATTTTTATATAATAAGTTCGCTTGTGCGCGTACTCATAGACAATATTATATGCATATTACACACGTACACGTCCGATTGGCGTTAAATATTTTAACAGTAAATCGGTAAACACGCACGGCGATGCGATGGGGTTGAGAACCGGTATGGGGTAGGTGAAGAAGGGGAGGGACGAGTAAGTTCTCCGATATACGGTAGGAGGTACCTACCAATATACGTAAAAAAAAACTATACCTAATATATTATTTTCACCGACGACACGCGAGCACGTCTGTGTGAATGAAATGCCCGTTAAAATCGCGACCATCAATAACGATGTTGTTATAATTACCCCGACAGTTTGCGGATGTCATCATTGCGCGCGCTAAACAATAATTTACCAAAAATACAGTATTAAGTACATTATATTATTATATAGGAGGTACTTTGCTCGTTTGTTTCGTGTATAATAAACGTAATAAACGGTTATCGCTTGTACCTATACAGCATATGCTTGTTGCAGGCAATCAAAACGTCGTAGACTTTTACTTTTGTTTCAGAATGAAAAATACTATAACAATTGATTTACTCCCTCCCGCTAAAAAAAAAAAAAAATCATATAATATTTTTAAGGAAACGTTGTACGAGAGTATAGTGATGCGTATTATGAATATATATAAGCACTCTCATCGTCGTCATCGACAAAGGAAATGGACGCGCATTTATAAACATGAACACAAATACCTTTGCAGTAGTATTATTTTTATTATTGTTATTATCATTATATTTTTGGGTGAAAACAGACGCTTGTATATAATATAATGTATACTGAATAGGCGTTTACCGCGCACGCGCGATCAACGGGCGAATCGGTGGGGTTGGTAGGTGGCGGGCGTGGCACTTGTATACTTCTGCACATGTAGTATCGCAGGGTTAAAAATCGAACTTTCAACCCTCACTCGTACCCTCTAGTCGGTGCGGTACGACTTCCGCGAGAGGTGGTTACGCCTCTCACGCAATGCCGCATGCACGATTCATACGCACACACACATACAAACATTCACTATTGTAATTATTATTATTATTTATAATAATAATATCGACTTTTTCTGCATATACGTGCGTACACGTATACAGGGAAACGCACATAATTTACACCTCCGCCATCGACGTTACGTGCCACGCGAACATACCTTCTGTATATCGTATTTTGTAATACAATGTCATCCCGTGTATATCGTGTATTATTGTTATTATAAAAATTATTGTTGTTATACTACCTATACAATTGAAATAAAACTAAAGTATCGAAATTTGAAAAATAAAAACGTCTTGTCAAACTCTTTATCGTCACACCACCAATACGCGTTGTTGTTTATATATATAATATATATAGGTACCTATAGCAGCGCTGTAGGAATAATTATATGACACTTTATAGTTTTGTACCAAACTATACTAAACAGCTTTTTAAAAAATTATTTATATTACATAGTGAATTATACGGTATTGTATTCATTAATAATTTTTTTTAAATCCTTACAAACGTGAAACGAGAATCAATATTAAAATTACGATCCCGTTTTATACGATGTAGCATCTATTTACTATACCTTACATGAAGTATATTATGTACACATTATATATAAAAAAGTGTAAACAAAAACAGACTACATGTGAATATATTATAATAATATTTTATACCCGCACGCGCTGGGTCGGTCGACGATGGTTTATAATTTTTATTTTTGGATGTCGCGGGAACATCTAGTATATCCGATATAGGTATATAAGTAACGCGATGTTCTAAGAGAGAAAGTCGAGCGAGCGTTGTGCGTTTTGCCGCGGTGATGAATCGCTTTCCAAGTTTTTGGTAGCGCATGTGTATAGTTACACTACACACGAATAATACCACAACTATACGAATACAACTATTTATACATATATAGATACGAACACAGGTATAGATATATCGTCATCGTCGTCGTCATCCGTTCTCCGACGCAGATTCGCGTGAAAGAGAGATTTTTTATACATATATTATATAGGTATATATTATTTTTCGTCCATCGATCGTTAACGACCGTCGTCGGCGTAAACTGCACGGTTAAATGAGCGCGATGGACCCGCATTGACGAGCGGACACGGGGGAGAGGGACCTTTCGTGGGACAATGGGCGGAGGCATTTTTTTTCAATCCCCCCGTCTTCATCTTGGACGTTTATCGGCAAGATATCAAAGGAATAATTCGACACGTCTCTATTGTATCGGAACAGATCGGAAGGAAATTCCGATTTTTCCGTGCGCACACATTGTATATATATATTTGAACGAGGTATACCGTTTCAAATCCCTACCTATGTATACCTATATATAATACTTCGTTCCTTCGTTCTTTCGTCGCTGTCTCCACCGAGCCATCATTCTCGAACCTGCTTAAATATATATACATCATACTCAGGTAGGTATTTACCTATATATACTAGTATACTCAGGTTGGGTTTACACGGAGGTTGGTATAGTATATATTTACGCTCTCGTTTCTTGCGTCAGAAATATCGGCATATCGAATTCGTATCCTTGAAATTCTCGTAGTCACGTAAGCGCGACGGAGCGCTGCAATATCATATATATATAGTTATATACAACAAAACATAATCGTGCCGTCGTCTAGAAATACGTTTTTTATTTTTTATTTTTTTGTCAGCGGCGGCACCGCGAACCACGACGAACCACGCCGCGCTGCGCCTACGCCTCCTCCGCCGTTGCAACCCAACCATGTTTCGACTTGCCCCGGGGAAAACGCTAGCGTTCCGTATAGCTGCTCTATACCTCTATATTATGATGAAACCGAAAAAAAAATCGTTCTCTTTTTCCACAGACGGTTTTCTCAGCAACGAATTCACTGGCATCTAACGTATTATTTTTCGATATTATATATACGATATGTTCATCATTTATGAAAATTCATGAGACCACCCCTTAAAAAATATATGCTCAAGACGAATGAGTATAGACACTATTATAAGACTATCATTTTTGAAGAGCGTGCAACACAGTTTTAATTCTGAAACTCAAACCTCTCCCCCAGATTTTACTCGCCAAGCAATATACTTGACCCCATTTTCTTGTAAATCCGATTGTGTGCACGAATGTATATTTTATACCTAGACGACCGATAATCAATACACTCATACCCACACGCGGATACGCCGAATATCTCCATTTCACTGAGAATTAAAGGTATCGACTATATGGCAAAAAAGAACCATAATGAATAACACACACGAGAAAATATAGTTTACGAAAACAATTGACTCGAGTTTCGTATATGTATTGGTTCAATATAAAAAGTTGTTAATTATAAAATGACAAATTTAACTATTACACTTGTATAAAGTTTTATAATTACATTTATATTTTATATCAATTAAGTTTTTACATTGTTATTAATTATGATGTATTTAATTATCATTTATCACTACTACTTTATCAGAAAATTGTGGCATTATGTAAAAGGCAATGCATTAAACGTAAAGAAAACAATACAAAGTTTTTTTTAATTTTAAAAGAAAGGATTTTTTTTTAATTAATTGAAACATTTTAGGTCGTTTATACATCAGTATAAAATAGTTTATAGGTAAGATAAGCTTTTACTGATGACTAACTAGTTTAAAAGTAAAAAAAAATGTGTAAAATAGATCATGTTTATATTTTATGTATCTTACATCAAATTGTTTTATTCTAAATTTATCCTTCCTCCCCCCAAAAAAGCGCTAAAGTCGATATGATCAATCAATCAGACGAATTTCGAAGAATTATGCCAATTATTTTATCGCACTTTTACAACGTGGCGACAGGAACGATTTAATTTCAGTATATAATGATTATAATGTACTATTAACGTGATAATAAAGTTGTATATAAATCCTGTGGGCTTGTTTTTTTTTTCAATATTATCCACTACAGTACGTTATACCTACATCATCACCGACGCCAACTTTGGCGAGACAATAAGTCGTATTTTATAGTTTTATATACGCACACACGACACATACATACATCCACACACATGTAGGTATACATGACACTAACCACCGGACGCCGTTTGCTGTACATAGATATATCAAGATATGAAAAATATAGAACACGGAATAATATAATAATAGTGTCTAAAAGGTTTATCTAGGTCTTACATAATAATTTATCATTAACCCACAACTACCCACACACGACTGTGATCGCGACAGCCAAAGTAGTATTTTTTCCCTTTTTGTTCATCTACAGCTGCAGCGTGTGCGGAGATGGTTTGCGCGATAACTCTGCATACTGTTTTATCTCATTCCAAAAGAGTTTTAAAATCTATATAGGCAGAAACATCCCTTAATGGGCGTGTTTTATTTCAATATTATATGTATACACTCGGGAGACACAGCTTTGTAATCTAATATTACAATCGGACTATACACATAATTCTGCCGCTTATAAAACGTATTATATTATATTATATTATATTCTATTATATTATATTCATCTACACTTTGTATTTTACATATAGTACCTAATTATAGCATATACCTACCTATTGCAAGTCTCATTATATATTCACTTAAAACTAATATAATGTGTACCATTTCAAAACGCAGAACAATAACGTGATGGTCGTTTCTATTAGATGTATAGGTACTTATGTATGCTTAATAGTATCCTGATACTACTAAAATGATACCTATGTATTAGAAAAATTGTGTTTTCAAGTATTCAACACATCTATTAATTTAAAATATTACTAATTGGTAATTAATATACACTATACAGACTATTGAAGGTATGTTATGATTTAAAAATAACATTTTTTTTTTACAATTTATTAATTTAACTAGCTTCGATTAATTATGAATTGCAAGTAAAGACCCTAGATGTAATTTATTCGGTTAGAGTATAGCCGTACAAGTTAGTATATAGTATATACTTCTATGATATAATTGAAAAAAAATATATACATTTATATATAAAAAAAAAAACTATTTAAATAATAACAGTAGGATTAAAATATGATTATTTTAAATATAATTTTTTTTCGTAAAATAATTATATTAACTTATTAAATAATACAATAAACCCGATCTTACATCGCTATTTATTATTATGCCTTAATATGATATATATCGTTCAAATGTATAAAATATATATTTTAAAATATCTAAAGTAAAATTAATTAATACTATTTTGTATAATATAAAAATATACCTAACCATGTAATGCATATGTGCTTAAGACTTATGCAGTGCAAAAACTATATTAATATACATATTAATTTATTTGAATTTAAATAATTTTATTATTATTATTTATTTAAAAACTAAAATTAAAAAAAAAAAGTATATTTATTTAATTCTACTAGATTAAAATTATGTGCTCTATATATATATATTAAAATGTGTATTTACTAATACTGTAAGTGTATTATATTTATAACTATTAAGAAATTTTAGCAAGTACCTTTAAATTAGGCGTATAAATATTATAATATGTAATATTTACGACTAATTTATACAGGGTGATGGGAAGGGCAATGAAAATAATATTCTCCTCCGGCAAACCCTTAAGTACGTTTAGAAATAAATGTGTTTAAACGGTAAACACTACACGGTCCGTTTAATTAAAATCATAAAAATAGTTTAATTTTTAAAAATGTTAATCGATTAGCTTTACCTACATTCTAAAGTTAATACATGTTTTTTGTTTTTGTTTAAAATATAGTTAAATTATGTATACCTACTGTTATTTGATTTATAAAATAAAATAAAATAATATTAATTATAATTTATGTATATTGTATTTATATACTATATAGGTTTATAATTAATTTTAAATTAAACCATATTATACGGCTATACCAAAGTTCGAAATAATAATAATAGCAAAAAGAAATAAAAATATATTAAATAACAAAGACTTACTTGAGTTTGAGTAAGTCCTAAGGATGCAGCAAGTTCAGCTCGTTCGGGTAGTGCTAGGTATTGAGTTCTCTGGAAACGTCTATTGAGCTGTTGCAACTGTAAGCTTGAATAAATGGTTCTAGGCTTCCTCATTTTTTTTCCTTTCCCGTTTACCCTGAGACTGCCGTCTTCTGCCATACCACATTTATCTGAAATGCCAACAAAAATTATTACTCGTCTCAATAAGTTATTATTATAATATGCAATTACGCATTATATAATACATATATATTCAGCAAATAAACATCAATGTAAAAATTAAAAAGCTTTGCATCTCGATAACTACCTATAGAATATAAAATGCCCATGGTATGATGATGGTAGTATAATATATGTATAGTATTACACAGATGATCATACCTATGTTTGATTAGCAGTTAATAATTCATAGATTTTATGGGCCCGTCAAATGGTACCTAGTCTCAACAAAATGTCTTGACATTGTTTTAGTTTAATTTTAACTTAAGTTTACAGTTGTCATATGTATTTTACAATATAAGGGTCAATGACACACATAATCATTTAAAGACAATATTCATGTATGTAATATAAAACATTTATGAACTATATAAACTGAATACGTATTAATAAGTGTGAGTTGTGGCACCTGGTTTGTGTACTAGTTACCTATAATACATATTTAGGTATAAAAAGGAACAATTTAATTTAAAATATCATAGTAGGTAATTGGAAATTCAGACGAAACTGTTTTAGGGTACCTACACATCATAAAAATGTAATTATTTTCGCAATTATTATTATTTTTAACCCTTTAGTTGGTTTGACCGCACCTTTTATAATCATGATGTATGAATAGGACCAATGGCCGTCACAGGAAAATGAAAAGTATATTTGCCGTTTGCTCACCTGCAGCAGGTCACCACCTCATCTACACCATAATATTTACCCCTACCATTTACAGCCCTAAGTTCTCTTTTTTTTATTTGTCTACACAAAAACTGTATATGGTCCCTACCAAACTATATTGATAAATACAAATATATATTAAATAGGTACATGGGAAATTATATTGACACACACACGCGTCGTCTCCGAGCTCCGCATGTCATGTTTATATATTGAAGGCCATCCTGCATATTATATTCGCCCACTTTTTAAAAATATTTTTTACCCTATTCAAATGCAAAAATAACGAAACCACGGGACGTAAAAATAAAAATTACAATATACCTATACGTATATACGTATTTTTGTATAACCATTAAGGTATAATAATAGGTATAAAAAGCAACATATAGATAAAGTATACACGTTGAAAACGATGTTAAGAACTCTGTTTTTTTATTTTTAACTAGCAATTTTAATTTATATTATCATATATATCTATTAAAAACAGTATTTGTCTAGTCTGAAATTTCATCGGCAGCATTGTAAGAAAAAAAATATATTATTGTATATTTTATAATATAATATTATACATATATGTTATATTATATATGTAATGTATAGTTGATATATTATAATATACAGACACGAAAACCTGTAAGAACCCCACAGATAATATTTTTAACACGAAGTCGTTTCAATAATTGAATTTGATCTCGGTTGACTTCTACAATCGCATCGTTAAATGATATAATGTCCCGACGAGGCAATAAAAAAATAATATAAAAATATATTACAATGTACATACTACATATATATAGTATATAATATATATATTGCATACATTATATTGTATTCGAGAGTATATAATGTCATATTAAATCCTAATCAGCTGTCAATATAATAGAGCGTATAATACGTAATAACAATTAACAAATTACAAGCAATAAAAAAAGAACCCAAACTCAATCGTGATAAAAGAAGTATATAAATCTTTTAATTTGTATGTGTCTGTGTAACAAAAGCTATAGATTATTATTATCGTATATATAATATTATAACAAAAACTTAAACGAGTTATCGAAAATATATTATATAAAAATTAAATTACTGTCACGATACCATGTTGACCTCAACAATCGCGGTTGCTGCGGCGTTATCCGTAAGGTTTTCTAGGGTTTTTATTATCAACTCACTTATACGCACATACACTATAGAATATACGGTTAAAAGACCGTACTCGTGCGCTTATGCGCTATCACGTGTGTGACCTGCGATTCGAGTATATCGGTGATCTCATACGATTTATCATTATACATATTTTTACGACCATACGATATAATATTGTCGGACGATATAATATAATATTGCACGTAAACTGCATCACTCGGACGACAATAACAATTACGTTTTTTTTTTTTTTTTTATCGAAAGGGGAGAGAGAATTAAACAGAAGTCAAGGCTTGGTTGAATGTCGAATACTTATAAGAGTTACAATACGATATTTTATATCACGCGAATAGAGAATAATTCACATATTATATATCTATGCATCACTTATAATAATATTATATTATCGAATATCTCTGTGGTCGAATAATTCTACTACACAATTCGTTTTATCTTTGTTTTATACATACTACGGTTTTTTTTTTTTAGTTCCTGGTGTAGCTAGGTACATTTATACTTATGTTGGTATAAACTTTTTTACTTATTTTATACTTGTCAAGAAGTTGATCTTGCAGATCGTATGGTGTAGGTAGAGGCTATAACCTACTAGTGCTGTCTGTCAGTAATGTCAGTATCTAAAGTATTTGACAATTTTACACCGAAATTGTAATTAAATATAATACAATTCCCATTTTGTATAATACCTAATATTATATATATATATAACACTTATCAGGGGTGCGTGGTATTTTTATACTTATAAGTATAGGTAGTAAACCACCTATATACTTATATAATATAATCATATACATTAGACTGCAGCATACAAAATACTCAATGTTATAATCACTATTTATCGTCGATCGATTCCTAACTTTTTGGTCACGTCTTGACGCATTTTTAAAATTATTTCCAATCTTCTTTCACCAAAAAAATCGTCTGGTTTTCTACTACACTGCACGCTGTTAATAACAAATGCATGTTAAAACGCGTGTACAATACAATGCTTTGTTGTAGAAAAAATAATTTATTATGACTGAACACAAACAAATCAAATCGCTAAAATATAAAGAATAATTGCATCATCATTAGTGCTAACATCATAATCCATAATTAAAAAAAAACACGACCACATTTTAAATAACATATTTATATAGCACCTGCCATAATATTAGGTATATTGCATAAAATATATTGTGAAGATGATACACGTTGTTATGTGTGTATAAGTGGACTAGTTGGACGACGTCGACGGGTTGAAATCTTTAAGTTTGTTAATCTGAATTAAGTTACAATAGATACATAATATTATATTATTATTCCATTATGATGCGCTTACGTCCTAACCTGAATTGCAGTTATAGTAGTAATAGTAGGTGTAATGAGTGTAATAAAAAGGATATTATAGTAAAGGACAAAGGTATAAGTACAGTAAGTATACACCCAAAACTGCTTTAACGAGTTACTTGGTTACAGCACACGATAATAGTAGTTATGGTTATCACTACAAATTTCGCTACTACTTAATAGTATAATGCTTATGTTTTTCTCCCGTTTGTTGTTTTGGCACTATAGTGTAGATGTGTGATCTATACCAATATAATATTAAAATAACAGCATATAGCTATTCATTTAAGTAAAAGACTTATACTGTTATCTATAAATATTACGACGAAATATTAAGTTACACTATAAACTAGGAAATTTAACTTCGGTTTAACTTCGAATATATTTTTACGGTCAGAATTACGTAGAGATTACATGAAATTATATATTTTTGTGAATTTATTTTAATTTTTAATTTTATTGAGATAGTTACGCTTTGCAGGGTGAAAATAAACAATAATGATGTTGGTATACATTAATATATTATTCGTGTTGAACTTATAATTGTATTTTTATATATTTAATGATCGTGTCACTCGACCGAGAACCTGACCGAATGATGTCGTGACAGTATAGTGTAATTTTGTCTTTATAGATACACAATGCAAAAACTTTACACACTGTTTTGAAGGCGTTGTAACGAAAAAAAAGTACACAAAATATTATTACATTGCATTTTTTTAAGAAAAAGAATCACAGTAATGATGTCATTGAATTATTGAAAGAATGAACAAATTATAAATCTCACGGACAAATTAATAATTAATAGTGTATATACACATTATAAACGCTTTTGATAATGTATTATATATTCCTATATGTTAACTTTTAACTATATACCTACTTTATGAAAATTAATCGTATACATCACATATCTATATATATTTAGTGAATAATAATTTTTTTTTTTTAAATTTTGTAAACATTATAAGGCTATAGAGTTGGTTGGGGTTAGAGCCTAAAAGGGTGGGCTAAAGCCCTAAAAACGGCCAGCAGTTTAGTTGTTTTATTTCTCTGTATTATTCAGTTTTAATTTTAATTATTTAATTACGTTGTATATTATGTATACTTATATACTAGTCGGAATACACATTATGGTATTATTATATGATATCTAAAATATTTAACAGTTAAACTAATTGTCCTGCAATAATATATTACGTCGTTTTAATTTCAAATTAAATCAAATCGTCCGTTTTTGTTAATTATCACCATTACGAGATGGTGCATATATACTGTTTTAAATGTACGACCTACTGCAGGGTATTAAACAATGTCATTACTCATTACGATAGTTAGTGATCGTCTATATACGAAATTCATGGGGCATGTATTATATTAGTTGTCTATAGTATATTTTATTATTTACTATAAACAAAATTTAATATATATATATATATTTAATATATTTTTTTGCATATGTCAAATTATTTAAATGTGCCTAATTTGAATTTATTTCTGTAATAAAAGTTATTATTATTATAACAATACTATAAAACTATATTAAAACCACGACGTAAAACTAATTAAAAATATAAAAAAATTATCTTTTTTTGTTTGCAAATCTTTATTGAAAATGTGTTTATCAGTGATTGGTTAATATCGCTCATCATTATTCTATAAAGTTAATCTAGGATCAATCGACAACTGAGTTAATCGTTGTCCGCATTTGAATTATAAGAAAAACTGATAAAAACGTAATTATATTCAAATTCCAAACAATTATACATTTGAATGGAGATAAAAATATTTATAAACGAGTATAAAAAACTTTTTTCGTACGATAATTATACCATCGCGACGTCTTAGGAACTATACGTTATTGAATTGTGGTACCTCGTTAAATTAATTAATTCGTTCGATTTTTGATGTGTACAGTCGCTATGTAATATTATAATAGGTAAATGGAAAAATAACTTCAAACTCATAGCATATATATATATCTATAATCTATATATATATATATATATATATATCGACGAATTTAAATATTATACAAAAGCTACGTATAGTTTTGTACAAAAGCGAAAATACGTCGCCTGTAGGTATATACAATACGTAGGTACACATAAAAAGTGGCGACGGAGCAGCCATTTGCGTTTCAAAAATCAATATAGGTTTTGACGGTCTACGCGTGTGTGTGTGAACCCACAAGAAAATATTATATATGTATAGGAACCTTTTTTTTGGCCGCACGAAAGCAAAACGCCCGTATATTATGTATGTACTCTGCCGGCGGCGGAACGACCGCGACGTGCGAACCGACAAAATAGTCGGATATTTTTTCTTCATTTATTTATTTATTTTTTATGATTATTATTATTACTTTTTTTTTTATAAAGCCACCACAACCGCCGTCGCCGCCGTTGCGGTTTGACGGACGCGCCTTCGACTTCACATCGTCGTCGTCGGCTTCGTCTTCGTAGTCTTCGGAGTAGGAGAGCCAATCGTCACGTACGTGAAGTGTGAAAAAAAATATACACACTTGCGCACATGCACACGAATATAATAATAATGCGTGAAAATGTGACAAGGTCTAACACGAAACAACATTGTTCCGTATGTGCACACAATGACTATACACGAAATTCTATCGGTTACATTATTTTCTGTATAGGTACAATATATATATATGAAAGCGCGCGCGGATTTTATATACGTAATATTATTAAATTCGTTATACGTTTAAAATATTTACAATACAGAGACATCTGATACATATTTTAAAGAAAATTAAATGAAAAATTGTCAAATCTTCACCAGCGATACACATTCCGTCTGTTCTTGTTTTTCATAAATTGTATTATTCTTCTACTAAAAGCTTTATAATATTATATAAGAATGATTCTTCCCCAGTGGTGTGTCCCAAAATTATTTATACAGAGGATATCGATTATGATACGCCGAAGGTCGAGAAAAAACAGTAAATAGTCACTAAAGATAATTATTAAAATTTAACTTTGTTTATAATATGATTTTGGCTATTATACTGCGCAGGACAGAAAATAATGAAAATAATGTTGGTTCAAAAAATTATGTATACTTAATATATATAATATAGTTTGGTGTTATATACGATTACTGTGCTTATATTCACTTCACTTTTGGTAATTTTTTTTTTATTATTATTGCTTAGGTATATAATTCGAAATTCATTGCCAATTGTTGTTGGAGCTTGATAACTGTTATTCTATATGGATATTTAATAGTTTTTTTCAAAATTCGATCATTTAACATTTAACAATATAATATATAAATGCAATATAATATGATGTCTTAAATGTATATTAATCAATATTTTATGTTTATATGTACTTTTATTTTTTAATAAAACAATCATATTTTCCCATATTATAACAAAATACGAACTTCACACACTCCATTAGAAACACACGCACGCACTCGCACACTTATTGTGTATTGCAGTTGAATGGAACCAGAGAACAATGGGTTCGTCATATACGAGATCGGAAAGTCGAGGTGTAAATATTCGAATGCAAAAAGAGAAAAACAATTATCCAACGAGTATGTGTATATACATATCTGTATGAATATATGGGTTTACATGATACAAGTACGTTACTATATACATAAATAAAAGAATAGAGAGCTGCAAATGTTACATTATACTACATATAGATATAAGTATATGCGTTTGTGGTGTATGTGTGCATGGCAGCTGGGCCGAACCAAAGTTTTTGGATGGTAAAAAAAAATCTCCCAAGTGTTTTACTTCCCTAATGGATATTACGATTTTACGCTTTATAAAATATACCCCTCTGTAGTTTTTATCATATTACACTCTTATATAATAATATATGTTACCGTCAATATCTTAAATTCAGGTATTGTTTAAAATGGATAATAATAAAACAATAGTCAGAATATACATTAGTCATTATCTATTGAGTATAACATAACTAAATCTTTTTAACCCAATAATATAGTATTTTATGATGTATATTGACGGTAGTAATTTTAATTTGTAATATTTTCGATTATCGTGCAAGCAATGTTAACTATTATTGATTATCAAGTTTAGATTATACGATTTTAGAAAGACAACGAATGTAGTCAATTTACGGCTGGAAACAACAATATTATGGGGTCTCAATAAGAAAAAGAATAATTGCAAAGTGAAATAAAAATGCACTTAGTACATCAAAGTGCGATAATAAACGATGTCCAAATAAATTATAATAAAATAACAATATTAATTCTTCTGAAATTACAGCAATTCATTTCTAATATACGAATAACATCTGAATATCAAATCGTTGACGGTAACATATATTATTTACCATATCTACATTGTACGCATTCCATATAATCTATATATATTATGATATATAAAAACCACGCGTGCGGCATGTCCCTCGACATCTATTATAAATTATTAGTGTATATGTGTGAGTACAATATTATTATTACATATAACATATAGACACTGGAACGAATTATTGTGAAGTTTGCAAGGTTACACAGTGCGCTAGATATTATTTTCTTTGAAACTAGTTTTTGCCATTATAGGGTACTATATAACTGTAGAATTATCGGGTTATATTTGAAAAGTAAAATAAACTATATTAGCTCCACACGCTGGTCTTGGGTGCTTTTGTTTACGAACAAAAGTTGCAGTATGATATTATGCGCTTATGTATCCAATCATCATCATCGCCGTCGTCGAGTGAGATTTTTTCGGAAAATAATAACTATACTTATAATTTGTTTACACCATGACATTTTATTAACACTTAACCTTATCTTACAAACAGTAAAGATACGAGACGATTTTTTTTTTTTATACAAACGCAAATTATAAGACTAAGGTTTATCAACAAATTACTTTTATGACCATGGAGCCAAATATTTTTACTACAATTAAATATCAATAATAATAATAATAATAAAAAGATAAATAGATTATAACAATAATTATATTTTTATTGATCTTCATATGCAGCATACATCGGCACGCATCTTTGACCATTAGCTTTTTTTTTATGTACCTACGAATGAGTAATTACTTTGGAATTTTAACATTACATTTTGTTCGGATATTTAATCGAAAAATAGATTATATAATATAGTAATAATTACTATAATTTGTACATAAATGTTCGTATGATACTCGATTGTCTGAATATTTGATTTAAACGCAGGTACATATTATATTTATCATATACTATAACGATTTAATTTCCAAAATACAGACTTACCTATATACGTGTAAATAATATACCTATATATTTTTTACTTTATCTAAACATCACCGACAAAACAATACGGTTATTATAACTATTTAAAATATTACTGCATTATGTGTTTGATTATTTTAGCGGAATCGATTATATATAGTTTACATAATACATATAATATTATTATATCGATTACTTATATGCGATAGGTAATATTATAAAAAGTAGTATATCGCGATCACAACTGCAATAACAATAAGCGAGTGCCGCCGATCGTTTCGTTGATCAAAGTAGCTATATAGCTATAACCAGACTGCACAGGATTAAAAGAATAGTAAAAAATTAGCTGAGCGCTTCTACGAGATAACGAGCGAAGCCCTCGGGGCACGTGTGCGGTGTAAGGTATAATAATAAAATACGCTCATCGAGGTGTACATCGTATATCTACTTATATGCAACTACCTAAGTATATGATAATATTACCTATACTGCATGTGTATATTACAAGTTAATCCGCGGCCGGCCACTGTATAGGCAAAAATTTTACGAAATCGTTTTCGACTGTATAAACTCGACGTTTGTCAATTAAGTCATTATCACCGCCGTTATACTCCCCCGAAAATAGGTAACGTATTATATTTAATATAATAAGTATAATAACGACAGACAACGATTATACATTATAATATTATATACATGACGGCCAGTTTACGCGGTTTTCAGTACATCTAAACATTGTTATTATGTAATAGTGATATTTATGATGTGGATAATTTTCCCGGCAATTAAGGTCATTATGTATTATGATTATACGTATATAATAATGTGCGTCATTGCGTTAAATCATATCGATTTTCGATAATGTATTCAAACAATAATGAAATAATGATCAACGCCAGCTAATATGAATGTTTTGTTTAAAAAACAAAGTTCAAAAACGGTTTAACCAAACCTCTACAATTAAATATAATAGATAATAGTTTTTTTTTAAATGCCATAAAAATGTATACATTAATATATTACAATATATACTTACAGTATAATACGTATTAATATTACTATTGTGATACACTGACACGATGTATTTCATAGATACGTAAATAAGTAGGTTTTATAGATTATTTAGTAGATTCGATTTTATTGAGAAGGGTTTCTCGGAACGGATAGAACAACGCGATGTTGAACTAAATTGAAATCAATAATACATAATTTTAATCAAACGAAGTTGACTACGACGATATTATTATATTATGACCGCATATATACCTATATTATTATTTTATTTCAAAACTAATTAAAATTATGAGAATATATAACTTATATGATGTACATGATTATAATATGTTAGAGCGGATTTAAATTTACTTAGATTTGTCACACAACATTTATTTGTTTTTATACATTTAAAAAATTATCAGTATAGATATTTATAGTTTATTTTTTAAACCAAAAATATAATAATAGTTTTTTGTACAGAAAAATAAGCTACCTATATAATATTATTGTAGTAGGTACCTAAAATAATTTTACATATTTTTTTCTCTCCCTATCCACAAAATATAGACCTGCACGTACGAAGCTACTCGGTATAGAAACTATTATATTTATATATATAATATATAAAGTCTAGAAAAACTATACAAAAACGTTATCTTTGACTTCAATCGAATAACGCGTATTTCAGTTAAACTGTGTACCTATAGTTTAGAATATACAGGAAATTGCAATTTTGTCGGCCTACTTTTTATGGTTTTCGCGTTATACCAAATTAATGTAATTGCAGTAGCCAGACTGCAGCGGTGCCTTTATATAAGACGACGACGATGATGATAATAACTAAAATAATAATAATATAAATATAGTATATAGTTGTATTTAGGTACACGGATTCGTTCTGATTTAAAATTTAAAAAAAAAAGCGTATTGCGAAGTTCTTATATTATTTTATTGCTGTGACCCACGGTAAGAGAAATCTGTCAAAACAAAATATTATATTTTATATATTTTTTTTTAGATTTATACCTATATAACATAATATTGTAATGAATAAGCAAAGCGCTTTGAATTTACAATTTATTTTAATGTGGGTGTGTGCAAATAATGTCTATTTTCCTTATATAAAATAATACTTTATATGTCTTAAAAAATATGTTTACGCGCATTTTTCTCATTATACCTAACTAAATTTATAATATACGTACAGTATATTGTATATAATCTATAGGTACCTATATATATATGTTTATTATATTTAAGTTATGAACAAAATAACTTTACACAAAAAGCCAACGAACTAAAAAACTTATACTTTTATCGAATTTGTATTCTTGTTTAAATAATAAAAAAAACATCTGATTAATAATTCGAACTTTATATAATAATATTATATATAAATAACGTGTAATACTTGCAATAAAGAGACAAATTTTAGTTTGAAATATATTAATGGTTTCTTATATCTTATAATATATATAATATATAGAATAACGCAGTACCTATATAATTGTAATATAATGTATAGATATTACCGAAATTCAAGTATACGAGATTAGAACCATTAATATATAATATAATTGTATTTTATATACATTCTACATGCTACATATTAATTTTATGTGACTGTGACATTTTAATAATTGTTAACCTTTAAAACGGTACGTCTTACAAAGATAAGTTAATCTTTTTATTTACACTCGTTATTAATTCTCCGTCGTTAATCGACCGATAATGCGTTTTATATTAAAATTATGACTTATAATTATCTGTACAAACATGGACATCGTTAAATCTCGCGATCAGTTTTTTTTTATTATCATATAAGTCGAATAACGGTTGGTTATATTGTGGATACAGTTTTAGTGTATACTACTTCGCTCTTGCGTCGACCGAGTGATTAAATACTCCAATAACACGATTATTGCTTGTAATATATCTGATGCAATAAGAACAAGAAAATCAAACAAAAAAACGTCGCGAATAATATTATTTATTTTCGTATACGATCGCAGTAAGTTTTACTGAAATATAGGTACCTATTTCGCAATACTTACGCTTGTTTCGTACCAACTCTGTACCTATAGGTATAAGATATATGTATACTACACCTACACAATATTGAATACGAATTTTCAACAAGCAGAAAAATACAATATACATAAAATATTAAAATACTAAGTATTATTTTGTATAGCGCGCGATGTGCTTTTAATCGAAATGACTATATATAATATAATATGTTAGTATACCTATAAAAGCTATATATACATATATATGTGGTGTAAACCAAACAAATTTAATGCATTTCACGCAGTCTTCATATATATGAACGCCCTGAGCTTTATGTATATGTATATACACAGATGTATATTATATATAGGTACACGGGGGGGTGTTTTTATATATTATATGGATATGACGGTGGTTACTGTCTACCGCCCCCTCCCCTATCGCACAAAACACAGACCTCGCACGGCCGACATGGTATATATTATTTAATTTTTTTTTTTTTTGCCAACAGTCACCAATAGCAACATTTTCGTAACCATGTACAATACACACGCGGTCGAAAACTAAATAAGCAGATATTTTTGGGGAGCGTGCCGAACTCTGCAGCGCCTGTCTATATATACTCGTATTTTAATATAATATATATGCCAATAATACGCGTACACGATATTATATACATATAGGTAAATGTTATATAGCGGGCCACGGTCACACCGAAAATGTATAATCATTTTTTTTTTTTTTTATTTGTCCGTATGGGCACAGGCATATACACGTATATAATATAATATGTATGAAATATTATTATACATATACATATTATATCAACGCGCACGTAAATCGAACGGAATAGCCGTGCAAGCGACGCGCATCATAATATAATACAACATACAATAATGTTATGTGAACGGTATATATTGTGTGTGTGCGCTTAAAAAGACGACGTGCATAGGTATTGTTTCGTTTTCCAAAAAAATATATACAGGTAGGTACACGTTATAATATTACATGTACGATAATGCTATACTGAAAAAAAAAAGTCCACATCATATTATATTCGCGAGAATATTGTCATCGCATAAACATAAATAGATGCGGTGCAGATTTAAAGAAATTATATTATTATATGTATAGAAACATGGGTAATAATTACA
>VUJU01001160.1:33786-66325 GCA_009835225.1 Aphis craccivora
TATTATATCGATATACAGGGCTAATTATTAATTCGTTTGATTTATTTACAAGTCGCATATATAGACTACTAAATGGAATACGCATAAAAAAAGCACATAATATATGCACATGTATTATATTAAATAAGTATATATATTAGGTATGTTATATATTTGTTAAAATATTATATTAGTATAATATGTTATATTAACTGAGTAGATAATTTTTAAGCGATTTACAACGACTTCGTACAACTGTGAATCAGAATTCATCTAATGGTACCTATACATAATATTAAACATATATAATATGATGCAGTGAAGGGCACAAAGCCACAAAAATAGTTTATAAGTCGAATAATGTTTTTCATTATTTTTTATTATACTATTAAAGTTTGCTATACTATACTTAACTAATCAACTAGCTGTTATATCGAATCGTTTTTTACCCATATAATGCAACGTAAGCTAAACGAGTATTACAGTTATAAGTTATAAAGCTAATTTTTTACTATGTCCAATATAAATTCTTTTGTCTGTATTTTGTTATCTCACAGATTGTGTAGCATAACATTTTATTTAATTTTATATATAGAATATATAGATATGTATATGGAAATTAATAATTATATATCTATATAGTAATACTAATTTGTAAAATGAATAGTTTTTGAACAAGTTTAAAAATAAAAAAATATAATAGGTACCTATACATTATAAATCTGATTGATCACTTATATTAAAAGTTATACTTTTTTACAGGACATTTCGATAATAGTAATTAGTAAATATTATAACTTATCTAATATTTTAAGCGACAAAATTTAAACATATTAACAGAATGGAAAATGACTAAAATTACCTCGAAAATTACATTTGAGCTGTGCAACTTTGAATACTGTAATCGCTATATTATATTACGTTACATATTATATTATATGTATAACTAATATATTACAAGTATAATATTTAATGCAATAATTTCTCATAAAAAAATGTAGATTTAATATTTATTTGAGATAGTATTTTTATCAACCTACGTGTTAACAAAAAGCGCAGACGCCGTTTATATCTGTTGGGAATCAATGTAATATTTTTCCATTCAATATCGATTTTAATCACTATAACGACATCAACGTAATTGAACATGCGGTCTGATTTTATGAATAAAAAACGATGTATTATTAAAATCTTTGCTGCTGGCAATCTGTCATCGTGTCGTCTTGGCGGCGTATATAATGAAAATATGAAATTTGAAAACCGCAGCCACCGTGGTTTCGATTAATCGACCGTTACAATATAAATAATATCTAATATAATACTATATGAATACCTATATATATATAAATTATATACGCCTATACAGCTATAATAGCTGTTTAGTATTAAATTCGATAATATAATTTATTATGTTACGCACCCACACACGCATGCGTATAATTATTATATAATGAATAGAAAACGATATTTAATTATCACGATTGACACCTTATATATATATACATAGGATAGAGGTACCTATATCATGTTTGGACTAGGGTTACAAAATGTCATTTTAATATTTGTCTTTATGTTGAAAATTAAAATACTAGGTAGGCATACAAGTATAATATAACTATACTATACTGCAATATAGCGGTAATTATTACATATATATTTAAACGTGTTTTAGGCAAATAAGCATAGATATAAATATAATATATATTATAATTCAGAACAAAAGTCATGTTCCAAATGAAGTATAATTTATCATTGTACATTGCATTTTGAAACAGTCTATAAAATTATATAAAAAAAAGTCTTAATTTGAAATGTTTGTCAAACACATTATACTTTTATGATTTATGAACAAAAATGCATAAAACGCATACCTAGTACCAACCCCCATACTATGCTCAATGATGCAATTATATATTATACAAATTATTATGAATAAGATTCATACCGGGCCAAAACCAAATAATAAACACTGTGGACATTATTAAATCAGCTATATTATACCTATATTAAAAAAAATATCAACGAGTATGTATGAAATATGTCATAGGTCACCTAATTGTTTTGTTCGGTGAATTCGGGGGATAGGGCGATATCAGTGAATATACATAATAGGGATGTCGGGACGAAGAGTGAAAGGGGGACGATGGCTGCTGCTGCGGTGTATGTGTTATAATAATATATACTTAGAACCCCCACACCACAACCTTTACTGCAGTATAATACGAGTATATTAGTACATACTTATATAGTTATACACTTATATACATTTAAACACGCGTGCGTATTAATGTATTAAAAACGGTAATAAAAATTAGCTTGGGGTTGAGTTATATGACCGGCCACCCCGTGTAGCGTGTGTGATCTCATTGTTATCGTCTCGCATCATAATAGTATAATATAATATCGATAAAATATGATTGAATGGGTTCTTCCCTTATCATCGGTGATTTTTTGAGTTTTTTTTTTCAAATTACATAATTTTATGATTGAGCGCGATTAAATAAAAGTTTATGTGAAATTTTTAACTACAGGTTACTAAATTTTATCTCGATGCCATGATATTTAATTCTATCGTGGCTACATGCAATAAAATGCGCTCTTCTGAGACAGACTATAAATTATTATATCGTATTATAGTATCTATACATATTTTCTTTCGGCTAATGAACTTATAATAACTGCAGCAGCTCATCGCCGGTGCATAAACAAACGAATTGAGGGAAAATAATGCTCCAATAAGTACCTGAAGTATCTCAATGTGATATAACATGAATATAAGTACCTATACATTATATTGCTCTAAGTTTTAGTGCCTAGGTTAAATTTGTGTTAGTGTCTATTCGAAAAACACTTGTCATCTGCGGACACGTTCATATACTCGCGTTGCAATGTGTGTACGCGAGTTAAAACTTTTGTCTCTGTGACGATATAATAGTATGATATATATAGGTATATAATTAATGTATTATATTATTATACAAATTATAACAACGATATAAAAAAAATGAAATGAAATAACAACGCGGAAATATGAAAATACGGTATATATGTATTATGTATATAATGTATATTGTATATTATGTAGATACCTATGTATAATAGTGAATATAGGAAAACTATCAATACTATGTAGATTTGGTATAGTATATTGTGTAAAATGAACGTATTAATAGGTTACAATGAACTTATAAAGCTATACCTATTGCATTAATATTACCGATAATATTAATATTAATAAATAATATATATATCAGGATGAAGGTCCGACTAATTTACATTTAAATACAGCGTTGTGTTACACATATTTAATCGTGAACATTGCATAAATTACGTTTCACCTAACTTTATGATCTATAATATGTTACTTTATTAAACTGTTGTTATGTTCGATAATCAAGAAAATATTATTGTAAAGTACCTATTATATCGAGAGAATGCCGCGAAATGCCATAACTATAATGTAGTATCTAATATAGTTTCTACATTTGTTATCTCCTGGATTTTGCATTTAGAGTTAAATTTAAAAAAATTGAAAACGATTATTCTGACAAGTACCTAACACTACCTATATACTATATTACATCCAAGAAACAATAAACAGAGACGTTTCATAAAAATATTATATATTATGCAGTAATAATAAATATCTATAGTAATACCTATATGTAACTATATTATTACATTGTTTACACACATTATTAAGACTTGAAGTTAACGAGTAATTTAAATTTATGGCCCATCTAAGATCTTGAGTAATTATTTTTTATTTTGTTTAAATTTGTTTTACTGTAGGCAAATAAATGATGGACATAGATAATTCGACCATATATAGTTTTCTTTTCACTCTACCAAAAAAAAAATTGTTAATGTTTATTGTCGCGAAGAAAGTCATTTACGATGACGGCGGTAAAAACCCTTAACGTCAACATTAATGTTTTAATTCTACATAATTGCATATATTTTTTTTTCTTATCACATAACTATAAAAATGCTCTACACCTATACAATAAAATATTATATGCTACCGAGACGTATTGATATTATTAGATAATGTACACGATAGTATACGGAATCGTGCGGATCGTGCAATATGTTTATAACAGTATAATATTATAGGTACTCTCGTAAATGGGAAAACGTATATACATATAAGGTACTTATATATATATTATATGCGGCCTGTGTGGTCTAATCGGCGTGCGCTTTATACATACGACGGACTGAATAAATCGATTATCGCGCATTGTTTTAGAAGAGGCTATATAATATATTATTATCCCACATCATCGTCGGAAAAATACTTTATTATTTCTATACATATCAAAACGAATTTTTAAAAGTTTTAGAAGTATTTACCATTTATACAAACTTTTCAACATATATTTTTATTTAATAATAATAATATTTCAGTAAAAAAAAAAAACATAGGTATATATTCTGCTGTTCTGCTTTATATTTATTTATATGTATATTGAGATACCGTCTATTGAAAAAAATTTATACATTTCTCAGTCATTCGCAACATTTTTTTCATAAACTTATGAATAATTGATAAAAAAATCTCTTTGAAATATATTTTATTTGAAAACATTAGTTTTGTATGATGTGCAAACATTTGTAGAAGGATTACATCATTGTCGTTTTTCAAATATTGGCTATTGTTTTCCTATATAACTTATTGATAAGGTAACCCAATAATGTGCACGATAGAATGACTGTTTTCGACGTATATATTAACATTGTACACGCGGTGAGGTTTACTACCAAGTCCAGAGAAAACGTAATATTCATAGGGTGAATTCTAGCGAAATTATACTCGATAGTTTGCATGTAGAAGCAGATCCTAGACGTACCTACTAGCTGTAGATAGCTATACCTACAAATTATAGAAGTGAGGGTCCAAAATCAAAATCGAAATCAGTCGTGCGAATCACACCCCCTCCCTATCAGCACATCACCGGAGGCCCGAGTCCTGCAGTGATCCACCTATAAACGATTCGGCACTGCAGAGGTTCTATATACAAACAAAACTATATACACCCATAAGTGGACGTCGACTTAAATTTTGACTCTATAAATTATAATACCACAACGCTTACCTTCTTTGGTCGGCGAAGGACACTGCGGCGTGTACGATCCGATGTGATAGCCCGAGTACGAGTTCTGGTGCATCGTGGGGAACGGGTACGCGGACATGGCGCCCCTGGGGCTGCCGAAGCCGCCGGCGCCGTCGTGGTGGTGCGGTTGCAGCGACGCCGCGTTGCCGTGGTGCTGCGTGGGGCTGCTGTGGTGCTGGTTGACCGCGGCCGCGGCCGCCGCAGCAAAGTGTGGATGGGCGTGCGGGTGCGGGTGATAGACGCCGCGCACGTTGTACGGGTTCTGCTGGAGCTCGATGAACGCGGACTTGGACGTCGGCACCGGAGTTATGCTGCCGCCGCCTCCGCTTCCGCCGCGCGAGTCTTGGCCACCGACGGCCGCGTTGTTGCCGCCGCCCGAGCCGTTGGCGCCGCCGCCGCCACCGGAGCCCGGTCCGCCCGAGCTCAGAGCCGTCGCGTCCATGGCGTCGCCGCCGGCCATCGACGACGGGGTGCCCGTGGACCTCTGTTGCTGTTGCTGGTTAGCGCCACCACCGCCGCCCCCTCCGAACGGGCTCCCGATCTCCCCGTAATTCAGCGTGATGGCTGTCGGGTACAACGGTCGGGTGGAGAAATCAATTTCGACCGGCGGCCGACGTGTTGTTGCGTCTACCGGTGCGACCGCGAGCGCGTCCGCGGTGCAGTGTGCGGGCTGCTGCAGCGGATACGATATTTTCAACGGAAAAGACCGCGAAACGATATATATCGACGCGCACTGGCACTATATAAGACGCGTTCCGAATAACGATACAATAATTATAGTATAATAATGTGAAACGCGCGCGTTTCGTACGCCGGTCGGGCCGGGCGCGAGCGATGTCGGTAAGAAACGGGAGCGTTAAACGAATTCGAAACGACGATTAATTAGTTAAATGTGAAAACAAAAAAAAAAACAAAAAAAAAGCCGCGACGTGACGGCGAACGACGACGACGACGAGACACGGACCACGGTAACGTGCGCACGGACGACGCGATACGTTCGACGGACGACCTCGCAATGAACCGACCGAGAGATGTCGCACAACGCGTCGGGGTGCAACCAGTCGGACCGGTCCGGTAAAGGAGGCGGTTACGGCGCGCGCGGACCCCGCCGCGTCCCCCGCCCATTGGTCGTCCGCCATCGTCGCGGCTCGCCGCCGGCGGTGGGGAACGTCGCGCGCGGCGGCGGACCCGGCCCCGGACGCCGCCGCCGCCCCGCCACCGACCGCGCTCGCTCTCCCACCCGGCGGTTAGCTCGGCCGCCGCCGCCGCCGCCGCAGCGCTCGCTCACGCACGCACGCCGCGCTCCACGCCCCGCCACGCCGTCGGCCAGCGCCGTAGCGGGTCTCCGGCGCGCCCGGTTGTGGGTGCGTGCGGGCGACGAGACGGGCGAGCGTGCGCGCCGCGCCGCGGCGGCGGTCGATTCTTTTCGTGCCCCCGTCACCCGCCCGCCGGGCCCACGCCGCCGTACCGAGGCCCGCCGCGCGCACCGCCGCGCCGTCACGGAAAAACCGATCCCCCCACCCTGCCCGCCGCGGCCGGAGCCTCGGAACCGTCGCCGCCTGGCCCGCCCCCGCCGCGTCCACAGCGTCGGACGACGGCTCGACGCCTCTCGACCCCCTCACCCGCCCACCCGACGTCGCGGCCGCCGACGCCATTTGTCCGCGACCGTATACACATGTCATGTATATAACATATCGTGTGCGAGCGTATTACGCGAGTAGCGTATATGCGACGAAATGTTTTTTTGACGCTCTATAGTCGCGGTTTTTCCGCGAACCGCAGCGAAACATTATAATACGTAGCTAGGATGTGCGTGATGTGTCACGTACTGGGCGTCCGCCGCGTCCGCGGTCTATACACATCATGTCACAAACGACTTTGACAAAGTCCCGCGACTTTCGTGGTTTTGTCTGTAGGTAGGTACCTACACCGCGATCATTGTGTGTACTTACATTTGTTAAAATTTTTAACGAAGGACACGTCACGTGCTTCGATCGTCGCTTGTAGGTACTATAACCTATATACATTTACATAATATGTTTCGAGTGCATCTATAGTATACGCATTTATAATATATAGTATGTAGAATATGTTATATGCACTTTTATAGCTATCTATACTCTTATTGCAGAGCAGGAAAATTTTGCTGCAGTCGAAACGGTCCTCTATATACTTATAATACCTACTGCTTTTCGTAAAATTAGTATTAAATAGCATTCTTGTACCTATGAAATCTGTATACGCATCATACTGCAAGTGCGCTCAAATATAAAGATTTTTTTATATGGTAGATATATTTATAACATATATTAATTTTTTTTATTAGATATACCTAATAATTCGTTCAACTTTTTTTTAATGTATACAATAAATTTACAATAATTTTATCGCGAGCCACAAGTTGACCCCCATCCCAATATAATATAATAATACATAACATTTTTCATGGCAAGCTCAAAATAAAAAAAGATAATTTTTGGTAACATAATTACGTAACGGTCAAACTATTTGCCAACCCTAGCTAATATATATTATACTATCCAACCGATTTGTAGTCGGTATTTTTGAGGTCTAGGTACAATACAGTTATATAAGTATGTGTACAATAATATACTATTGTCTATCCTATAAAATAGTTTTCTTCTATATAGATTCTATAACAATTCTAAAATAAGCTGCTTGGTTCTTATTCCGTACTCTGACGTAGTGATGACGTTCTGTCATCTGTATCATATTATATATATGTACCATGTACCTACCTACTATGTAAATAATATAAAATATAATAATAATATAAAACATATATTTTTACTTTACCTATTCATAGAATTTTATGTGATACATAAATATACAGCAAAATATTAAGTACAGTTTACCTTTAGGTATTTAAAAATATAATATACGAAATAGAAAAAAAGTTCCTTATCAATTAGGTATATTCTCTATTATTGGCAATGAAATAATATATAGATTTTCATCATCACTGCGTTTAACGAAAGTAGATATCTACCTATAAAAACAATCAATTTGAAAAAAATTATTTTTTTATACCGTTTTTTAATACAGCAATAATTATGCATAAAAAATGATAAATAAATATAATACACATAATACATAAAATGACATTATATAAATTATGTTAATAAATATAATTATATATAGTACCGCGGCTAATATTCCTATTACTACGTTATTTATTTTTTGCTTAAATCAAGCTGATATTATAATATATTATTATACACAAGTATTTTATATTTTGTCTTTATCATCATCAGTACTATATTATAGCTACATTATAGTTATATTAAAAATTTATACCTACACCTCATAAATATTATTCAATACCTATTCTATAACAAATATAACAAATAATTACTAAGAAAATTAATTTTTTTTTTATATATTATATAAATTTAATAATGATCATTAAAATAGTGTCGACTAACCAATTTATAAATAAGTAAACTATATAATATGTAATATGTATATATATTTACACATTATTATTGCATGCTTATAGTAGGTTTTTAATAAAACTACAATATATAGTAGCGGTATAGGTATATATTATATATAATAACATTATACATATATATATGAATATATATATATAATAACATTATGCATATATATATGAATATATTAAGGGTAAATTACTATATATTATAAACGACTTGGTAACCTTAATTTGTGTTATTTAAATGCAATTATTTTACGCTTATAGAACATGTGTATTGTGTTTGAAGGGATGTTGATTGAAACATATAATATTAAATTAAAATACATCATTTTAGAGTAAAACGCGTCCGTAACTGCAGTTTTGTTATTATATTAATAGATACATGATGGAACCTATAATACACCTATAATAATAATATGTATTTCTGTCACTTTTCTATACAAAACTACCTTGTTACCCCGATAATGATGGTACAATAATTATTTTACTGAGGGATTCTTGCATTCTACACAAATATTATCAAACAGAATTTTATTTCTCATGGATCAATACAGTATTATTAAATACACGAAAGACTAAAATCGTATATCCACATTAACGCGTGATAAAATTTGGTATACCTACGCAAATCCATAAACAGATTATAAATATTGATTATTTAGTGTTATATTTAATCTATGATGTATAATATCTAATATCATGTTTTCAAATTGTTGTTTTTATTTTAGGTACACATATATATGTTCATATAATAAGTATGTATTAATATGCCATCAAATTCCATACATATAGGTATCGCACTATTTTATTGTAAAGGTATATTATACCTCACTGCAGCACATTTTTTGGTATTGATTTAGTATTTCAAATAATGTAAAAGGGGGTGATTATCGCTTGCGGAAACCGCAGTGCATTTATCTAAATCCTATTATAATATAATTTATTTATGTAGTAGGTATAATACGTATTACCTACATATTATATACTTATAGATTAAAACTTATTGTCACCTAAATATAGGTAAGGGTACATGATACACCTGTATCATATCATATCATATATATATATAGATGTATATAGAATTATAATTACTTTCAAGTCTCAGTAATCTGTAAAGCAAAAAAAAAATATATATATATATACATACATAAGTATATTATGATGCGTATTTTGGAAAAGACACAATACGAGTAGGTAATGAGCTCTGCAGGATAAGGTTATGGAAGAAATCACACGCGTTTAAATTATGTTTAAATTCCACGTGTTTCTTGTTTTTACATGATATCATTCCTAATTATAATTATTATTATATACCGCACGAAGAAGAAAAAACCTTCAAATCTAAAAACTAGGACGGAAAATTTTCAAGGATAAGACAGATGTACGTTTTCCTAAGTTTTTATATACCTATACCTATGCACCTATATCTATATAATATACACTTAATGCATATATATGCATATTATGTATATACCTGGCCTATATATATATATATATATAAATACATACTTATGTTTTTTTTTCACTGTAGAATTATACAACGTAATATTTAATGAATACAAACAAACGTAGGTATACCTATAATTGTGTGTATTTTATCTTGAAGGTACACACAAAAAATCTTCATGCACTTGGCCACTTGAAAAATTAATACTATAAATAGGTATAATATTTAATATTCATCTATATATGTACATATTTCAATCTCTTAAAATAATATAATAAATTGCACAGTATTCTTATAGATAACTCACTTGTTATAGCTCCACAGGTGTCTATTATGAATATATAATTAGAAATATTATTTAATAGGTAGCTATTTTTAAATTTATGTAACTGCAGCAGCTCCTGTAGTCTATAGGAACAACTATACGAATAGGTATATACATTATACTTACTATAATAACGTATTATAATTTTAAATTATAACTTTATGGATACATATTCTTTGTATATTATATAAAGTGCGAGTAAATGAAAAGTGAAAACCTATTTAGATTTTGTTTTGCATGCACTTATTAATTGATCTATCTATTATACCTATATAGCCATAACTTAGGTGTATAATTTATTTTTATTTCTTAATTTGTTGTCTTACACTTATCATTAAATCATAAAAGCATAAGTATATTAAAATTAAAGTATGTTACATCGTTTGAAATTGTAATATGCCTGCGCAGTATTTATCTTGTAATATACCTATATGGCTATATAATATAGGTATCTGGTATATGCATATTATGTATGTTAAATATATTGATATGTATATTATATTATACAGATATCTAATCGATATAGTTATATGTTTATTATAAAAGTTCAAGGAGGGTGACTACAATTGTGAACTACACAACAAACCTAGTATTAAATCTTAAAATTGTTACCTATTATTATTTACATTTAATATACTCGTATATATTATATACGTATATTGCATTTTATTACACAAACTATAATACAGTTAAATTACCCTTAAAATGTATGAATTATTTATTGATTAGCTATCACATGATAATATGTTCGTTGATGCCTTGATGGTAAGAGATTCATGGGACTTATAGAAGTCATTAAAAAAAAAAAAAATGTATATAATACTTGAAAATTATAACAATAAAAATGTTTTTCAACAAATTTGATGTTTTGTATAATGACGTCACCAATTTTCCACTAATGAAAATATATGTTAGATTCCCTAATCACCACTGGAAATTCTAGAGGAGATTATACCTATGCTCCTATATTTAGTCCTATAGATACAATATGTTTATCCTATATTAAGTCGTACACCAATAGTGCCCTAATGCCCTATATATAATATAAATAATCATATTTTAGTAATAATTTTAAGTGTTGGCCATATTCAATGCGTATTATAAATTAATTATGTTCAAGCTTTTCGGAATAATATATATACCTATTCTTAAATATTATATAACATAAGACTTCTATATTGTTTATATATAATATGAATTTATATTAGTTTGAATCATTCTAAAATTATAACGTCTATATATACCTATATATATATATATACCTGTCTAGCAGAGCGCTGCAGAAAATCAATAATAATCGTCTAAATTAAACGAATATTATATTCGTTACCTAGCTATAGTTATCCAATTCATGTATAGATGGATGAAAGATTTATTTAAAAACGGTGGTCCATTAAGGGGAATTTTAGCAGCTAATATATGTATATAGTCGCATATATATTTTGGTAACACGAGAGATGAGACCATCCCACACCGCCTTACGCCTGACGCGTTATAATACGCCTTACAAACTAATTATTTTTATTAAAACTTATTTAATGGACATATATAAAGGTACACCTTATATTCTAATCTACACCAAAAGATATATTAGGTTTCAAATAAATAATTGGGTGAAGGAATTGAATTCATTTGTTTTAGGTTTTATATAGTACCTAAAATTGCTTTATAATTTCAAACATTTCACAAAAATGCAATGCATTAAATAATACAAAGAATATATATACTTGTTTAACGCTGTAGTAAATACGAACATTTTATTTCAAACCACTTTGAGCTTAACATGCCTATAATATATATATATATTATATGTATAAGTCGTAAATTATTTCACCATATAGTATATGTTATCTTTCCTTGCGCGGAACATATATAATATAATATAAAGTTTTATAATTTTAATTGCCTAGATAATTAATTATAGCTATAGTATAATATATGATGTGGAGTATATCTAAATCGTAGTTGTCGTATAGCAGAATAGGAGATAGTAATTATAATTGATGTATAAAATAATTTACATATACTCATCGTGTATTATGTACAATTAAAAACGATACTGATTAAAGACGTTATAATAACTATATTACCTATATACGAATATCAAACATATATTTTAATAATATTAACATTTTAACAAATATATTTATATTTTTTCCATCGTTTATTTTTAAAAATACCGAGAAATTCGTTTGACTCACCATCATACTTTTATGCCAAATTAGAATAAATCTATACAAATATACTAGACTAAATTTTCTACTATATAGAAACCTCCCACGAAGTTGTCGATTAGGGCATTTTTTTATTAAAGAAAGGTTTAATTAAGCGTAAAAAAGTACCTTTATTATAATAGTAAATGTATACTACACCTAATGTAGATTTACTTTATTTGCATATGTGAGAATTACAATAATATTATTAAGCTGATATGATTTATTAAAACGCCTTGTGCATATAATATAGGTACGCAACGATATATATTCATTGTTGTATAGTAAAACAAATACAAAATAAGACATGCGTTTTCTCTGTAGTAATTTGAATTTAATACTGATATTGCTATTCCCAGGTATAAATGAAATACATCATATATATATGTATATATGTATAATTCTACTTTTTTGTCTTTACGTGGGTACCACACCTACATTATGATGATTGCCAAAAAAGTCATTGTTGCGCTATATGTACTTTACCTTCGGTCGAGTGTTATTATACGTTGACAATATACAAACAATAAATATATATATATAATATACAAAACAACAAATGTACTGACATAAAATTCAATTTCACACGCCTGTGCGTTTGAATGTGAGAAAAAACTAGGTAGGTATACCTATGCCTATACCTCTATATGCATATTACATTAAATAATAAAAAATGTGAATTTGTCGTTTCAATATAAAGTGATGATAATATTGTATTGGATCGTCGTATGACTTAAATCGTTTTACAGTAAAAATACATCTACTAAATAGGAAATATTACGTGTTTTACGCTGTATAACTATAATATACAGTTTATAAAAATTAGTCAACAATAAAAATGTTGAGTCATTAGAATAAAAATAACGATGTATATCAAATTAATATACTTAAGAAAAAATAACCGAGTTCTTAATCTGCTTATAATTTTAATTATAGTAGATAATTAAGTCAGCCTATAATTTAATATTAGACATAGTCATTATTATACTGTATATATATTAATTTTATCGTCTTAATAATGTCAATAATGTAATAAATTGATAAAAATGTCCGTTTATCAGTAACATTAACTGGAATGATAATACATAATTATCAATAATATGATAAATGTGCATATTAGGCATTATCATATTATATTGGGAACATCATCATGTGTAAAACTTATTTATAACGTCGATTTGGTTAGTCAAACAATAATGCGGTAAGTTTGATCCGTTGCAAGATATATAATATTATAATCATTTGAACATTTCCGGTCGTCGTCTAAACAAAATAAATTATCTGTTAATGCAAAGTTAATGTTCGAGTATTATTGAATAACTGCTGATTTAAGCAAGACAGCGATGAGTGTTCATGTTTAACTACTGCAGGGGGCAACTTCAGTACAATGATTAAAGAAAAATCGAGCACTGGAAAATTAAATGCTAATAAAATAATAGAGGACTTGAAATCAATAATGGGCTATATAAGTACCAAAAAGTTGTTTTTAAGTTATTCAATGTTTTAGGTACCTATACCCGCGGCATATAGGTCTCACGACATTTGTTTGGGCTTTTTGTACACCAATATTATGTCGTGGCACATAACCTTTTTTATAGGTTGTTGGAGATGGATGGCACATAGCTCGGTTTTTCGAGTCTAACTCAATTTTTTTTTTTTGGGGGGGATTTAGCCCATTATTGATTTTAAGTCTTCATATTATATATCAAACGCGTGTTTATTATAGATATAAATTATATAATATTATTATGAAGGTATAAAGGTTTTATTCAAGTCACCATATCAACCGTTGTACACAATATATTATATAAGTATAATAAGCGTACCTATTTGTATATTATAATAAGTATATATATGTTATATTGTATGATGGTATATAGACGTGTTATGATGGTTTACTTTGCGGCCAAAAGTCAAAGTATAATAGTTTTTTTAAGTCGTTTGAAGTTTTATCCATACACAAATTATAAACACCGCGCGTGTAATATATTACATTATAAAAGTTTTAAGTGACTTAACTATATTGATATGTGTGTTATATACGTTCCGTTAAAGTTTATTAATTTCTATACCGATATTACGCTCAAGTACCAATTACATGGCTACATATATATCTCTCTCTATACACACGCATAACATATTATACAAGTATCGGTACGCTCCTTTGATATTGATTTGTCTAGCTAATTGTAAGGTATTTCAGCTAGTTAAAATATACCTACTATACATAATTAATTTCAATCGATATAGAATAAGTAAAAAATTAGAGTTTTTAAAATTTTATACAAAAAATGTGTTTACTTAATAGAAATATTATGTTACACATTTACAATTTAGATACAGCTGCAGTTCACATAATTAAATATTATTGATATTATCTATAATAATATAGTATATATGATGCACAATCAAATCACAAACATTAGGAGAATTAGTCATAATTTTATTATCTGAAATTATACCAAATTTGTTTTAACTTTAACCGCAATTTCATCATCGTATTATGTACACAAACTATTATCAACATATACCATAATCTGATTAATTATAACGAAAAAAATGCTGAAAGTCAATAATATATACTAATGATTATTATAAAGATAGTAGGAATGAATAATATAATATAGCTACGGACAATGTCACGGAATCTTGACAGATAATCGAAAAGATGGTTAAACGAGAAACAAACTTTTTTTTTTTTAAACATACATGTTATTTATTATTTTTTCAATAATTATGACATGCATATTTAACTATTATACTATAGTGTCTTATTGATCTCACTATTTATTATTTTTTTGAATTTACTATATTTTTACCTAATCGAAAAAGACGGTTATTCGGATGACGGATAATTGAGGTTCTATACTGTATATATATATGTATGTTATATTATCAAATTAACGTTGAGCAGTTAGTGTGTATAATTTTGTTATAGCTTAAGTATTAGAAATAACTAACATATTATCAAGTTAAAAGGTACAAAAAAATAATCATAGTAGTGTTTTATAGTATCGATGTATTTTATCGTGAGTTTAATTTTTAAGCAAATCACTCGAGCTGAATAATTTTAATTTGTATTATTTAACACTCTTATAAAATTAAAACCTCGAAAAATGTATTGTCTTTGTCTATAATGGATCTAAGTCTCAAAAGGTCAATGTGTAATTTTATATAGTCAAACATTACCTATAATAATAGTTATATTAAAAAAAAAACTTTTTTCGTAAAAAAAAAAAATATTACTCATTATATTATTCATTTTCAAAGTCCAACAACTATATAACTCTTATTTATCTATTTCATCGATATTATAGTATATAATATTATTTTAGATATGAAAATCATACGGTCCATATTCATTTATCGATTAATGGTAGATACAACAAGAGAAAATATAATTAACATACTCATTATATTTTTTTAATGTGACTAAATACAGTCATCATCAGATCTCTGCCAAGATTACGATAATTCTTCTCATTTTGTGCGCGCAGTAATATGTAGATATTATTCAGCGAATCATTCAAAATTACTAATTCAAACCTAAAGTCGAAATAATTTTAATATCGATATTCTTATATCCACCGAAAAACATTATAAATTTATGGTTTAAAAATGCGTATTGAAAAGTATACTTATAACAGAATTGGCCATTAAATGATGTTTAAATTATCTCAAAATTTTTTTTATTAATAGTTGAGTATAGGTAATTATGTAATAAAAACATTAAACAATATTGTCGAAAATTTTCAAAATGTGCTTTCTTTAATGCGTATAAACTTATAAGCTATAGCCGAGTTCTGATGGATATCTTGACTAGTTATATGTATAAAGTATACATTTTGGCCACTGAACACATACTGTATGCTATTATCCTTATTTGATACGAAGAAACAAAAACAAAAAAAAATATATATACGACGAATGCATGTAGAATTCACTACCTTGCCTCCAATTAATTGTATACGTTTATTAGTAGGTACCTTCCAAGTGTATATAAAATATAGGTAGGTATATAGGTATGAACGAGAAATGAAAACGAAAATTTTTAAAATTTTTAAAAAATACGCCTAAGACATTGTTTCAGATATTCTGCAAGAGTTATAGAAAATATATATTTAACAATTATATGTGATGAGTTCCAGCTGCTCCTATACATTGGTCGCGAATAAGTCAACCGCGTTTAGAATTCCATCTATATATACAATCCATTAAATACATGACGTATAAACTTATATAGGTTGACCACGATCGACCGGTCGTACTCGAAAAAACGAAAATGTCGAGATGTTGCGTATATGAAAAAAAAAAAAAAAATGCTGTGTAGGGAATAAAATGAATTCGTCGCATTGACCGTGTGTAATGAGATGTGCCACCACCGCGTTTCCTTGGAAACGGAGTCCGCTGCAAATATAGGTATACGAATATTATTTCATTCCGCATTTTGTATCATATTATACAACATTGTTGTATTAATGTATTATTATAGTCTACAATTCTACATAATATAGTATATTATTAAATAAAGGCTCCGATCTAGATTATAGTTGTATACTAATAATATTTTTAATAATAAACGACGGACTAATATACAGTAAATGGGCTATACGGTTAAACTATGTTATGTAGGAAAAAATTGTAGCAGGAAGACTGAAAAATAATAAATCTATATAGGCAACATATTATAATATAATACCAGCACATAATATATTTATTCATCATTATAATGAACGTGTTGCAATAATATTTATATGCTTTTAAAATGTATTATTAAAACATTGTTTACTATAAACTAATTAATTGTAATATACTTATCATTAGTAATAATAGTTATTACTAATAACTATAAACAATTTGTTTTAATGTATTGTTTTCTAATATGTTGATAGATTATATTTTATAAATGATTTTTAAAATAACAACAACAAAAAAAAAAAACTTAAATTTTATTTAATTAAACTTAACACTTTTCAGAAAATCTTAATGGTTAACTATAATGGTCGAATATGCTATATATTACTCAGTTAACAGTCCGTTTATATTATATATATATGTAAAGGATTAATTTAATTCAGGAGTTGGTGAACCTGGACGTATTTTTAATGCACATTATATATACCTATCTTTAATTCGGGTTGCTAAAATAATTAACTTTATTATTTAGACTTAAAAACATCATAGTTTGTCAATAATGTTATTAAAGTATATATATATAGAAGAAAGTTAATAATATTGGTATATCTGAATATCTTTATTTCGTATATTGTACATCATAAAAATTAATATTCTTTTAACACATTAGTCATAACTCAATATTAAGTATACTTAAAAATAAATACACATAACGATAAACGCTTTATAATAAAAAGTTATGATTATATAATAATGATTGTTATATCTATTACCTACGCGCTTAAATGTATATACCTATTAAAAAAAGGTAGGTAATATGCATTACCTTTTTTCAAACATAAACCATAAAACGATTCGCATAACCGTTAATTTATCTTATTTTTGTCTGAAAAACACACTTCATCCGCACAGTAGGTAATCCATTAGATAAATCATTATTCATCACAATGACAATTTCTAAATGTTATAATTGTACTGCCTTAAGTACCTACATATATATTATATGTTGTAATCGAATACTTGTGCATTTCAACTGCAGTCTAGCTTTAATCTCCGAACTTCATAAGATGCAACTAAAAGGAAAGCAAAACGTTAACATATTAGAAGAAGACAACGAATAGTAATAATTAATCCCCGCTTCTGCAGAAGTTCACCCACACCCCGTAATTTGAACCACTGAATAAGTCCGTTATTTTTCGCTAACCTTCCCACCATATAAGTTGTATACACGTTAATAGTTTTTAATCGCTATATAATATACTACCTACGATATAATAATCGATCGGGTTTACTTACGTTTTTCGCAACGGCCATTACAAAATATTACAGTACCATCACGACTATACGCGGGATATTATATGTGCGCGAAGTAACGTTAATTTTATATTTTAATAAAATAATTAATCGTAACGCGTAGGTATAGTTTATAGCTTATTATTATCATCGAGTAGTCACTATAGTCACATTATTAAATAGATATATTATTTAAATCATTGATACCCATCCGATAATAATAACAGCGTACTCAAAAGATATAATATATTATATAGGTATATGTTTTATAAGTAGCTATGGTGGGGGAATAGGTGTACTATGTTTGACGGACGATTATAATATATATTATGTACTAGGCATAGGTACTATATAGGTACCTATGTACAGGTATTTACGTTGGTTAATAAAATTTTGATTAAAAATAATAAACACATTCGATTGAGGTAATATATATCTACGTGTGGCTGAGTATATCTGTATAAGTATAATATGATGTCTATGTGCATGTATATATTTAAGTCTTATAGCCCGGGGCTTCAATAATATGACACAGATTGAACCGTGGTACACGTTACACATATTTGTAGGTATCTGCTGCGCAATAGGTATCAGATATCATTTAATCTCGTAAACATGTTATTGTGCTGACGTCGATGGCCTATATATCTACGAAACATGACGTAGATATAGTGATTTGAAACCAAATCTATAAGGCGATTATGCTGTGCTACCATATAATATAATATAGAGTGTATTATATAAGTAATAATAATATGTATAGGTAGGTATATGTTATTAGTTTTATACTCAGTAGAAGTACCCCAACACAAATATAACTAATGATAAGTGTTAAAGATTTTTTTTCATTGCTTATATATGTAATAAACAATAACACAATATTAATTCAAAGCTTGTCTTTAAATTACAAAACTATTAAATATAATTTTCTTTATATACTAACAATAATGTTTTAACACTTAATGAATTGATACCCATGCGACATCAAATTAAAATATGTAGACGTTTTTAAATGTTGTTACCTAATAAACACTGCAGTAGGTACTCGAATAAATACGATTTTTAAGTTCTTAAATTTTTACAATTATTAGAAGAATGCAATATTCCTTTTTTTATTTTTATGAATTAGAAAAAACACGTAAGTTCATATAGAAAAATTTGTTAAAATTTAAAAGTTCTAACGTAACTAACTCGCAGCTTTAAAATATAATTAATATTGAAGTAGATACATTTGAGAGAAGGCCTGATTGATACCCTGATAGGTAAAAGCAATCAGAGGCTTAATATTTTTTTTATTAATTTTTAACGCTTATTTTGACAATCTGTTAGTGTTATAAGTCCCTATACGCATTTTTAGATCATTTTCAATTAATGTAGGTAATATATACCTATGTACCTACCTATTATATTTTTATTTTATATGTCGTATGTTAATTATGCGCTATGAGCAATGACGAACCAATTCTTATAAAATGTTACGTAGTCGAGTTTTTATTATATATATATATATATAATATTATACTAACTATAAAATGCAATCGTATACCAAAAAAAGGACAACGTATTCAACCACCCACCCTTGTATACGCCACTATATTATGTTCTGAAGAGCTTAATAGGTACCCAAAAGGACTAAGATATCAAGTCTCAATATTTATGTATAGTCTTAAATATATATGAATTTACGGCATTATAAAAATTCGGATGTATGTAATTTACTAAACATATTTAGGTTTTATTCAATCACGATGTATATATATATATATATATACCTACGCCACTGTATAATACATAATAAGTATATTATAAATAATATATTACATCATAGCATGCTTTTATAATAGCAGGGCTTTAGCCTCTAATCATGCCCTGCAAATGCATAGCAAAAAGAAAAAAAATAACAGTCAATTTCGTACCAAAAATAATAGGATTATAGATGGTCGCATGTGTTTGATGTATATATACCACATAGTATTAATATCATACCTATCTAGATTATGATGTTCGAGTTAGCTGATACCTATATAATTAGTAATAAACTATAATATGTGTACGAGAATGGATGTATACAAAATATAAAATTGGTCACATATATATAGTATAAATGTACCTATATATTTACCTAATAAATTTTCGTCGAGTTATATAGGTATTATAATAGACGAGCGTGGTTATTTCAAATGAGACCTAAATATTATTATTATTCTCTCTAATCACATTGATTAGTCAAATCGAACGAATTTAACAATTAATAATTATTAGAAAATAATAATATATAATATAATGTATACAAACAGTAAACATCATCATCAACCTGTGTAATTCACAAACCATTATAATATAAACGGCTAATACTGTAGCAGTGTAATTTTGTCCAATTAAATTATATTTAGGTGGGTAAATATAAATAATAGGTTTGCAGCCGCTGTTAAGATATATTGTTATTTTACCGTACGCGATGAGTCGGTGTACTCGCGAAATATCATAAAAACAGTATATTATTTCCCCTCGAAAAATAAGTTATCTTAAAAGAGAACAATATAGGTACTGTATAAATGTACACGGGAATAAGATAATGTTATAATATGTTGGTATATGATAAATTGACTATTCTAAACACCAAGTCGAGTGACCTATATTATAACACGAGATACGCCGTTCATAAGAGTTATTTTAGTCGTGGAGATTTAATTTCATCAATGGTTTAACGTTCAAAAGAGTATTATCTTAAAATTATTAAAAAAGATATCGGATATCTTCTGATATTGTGTGCTATATATACTAATATTATGTAATATAACTGAACGGCTAAGGTTTATTCGTATTTTGTACTTATCTAAGTATAATAATATATGTACGCGATTATAAATTATTATATTGTCGCCTTTTAATGACTGGTACACGGGTCACAGTCATGACCGTGTGATAATAATAATATTATCATTGCTATCATTAACATATTGTGTGCGGTCGAGTAGAGTAATGAAAAATCCTTTTGTCGTTGCCCGAAAAAAAAAATATATATAAATGTATTAATTTATTATTGCGGCCGTATCATAATATATTGGTACACGACCGGGCGATGAGTTCTATATTATGCTTACTATACCTATATCGTAAACGGTTTGGAATTTTCTATAAATTAATAATGTTCTACGCGCGTTATCATACTCATGTGTGTATATATTTTGTATTACACGCACGAGGTAATAATATTTTCCGTAACGGATCCTCCGCTCATAATATACGTTTATTATGTATTATATATTAACAGATTGTACCGTCGTCGTACATTGTATTACATTATAATATACTGCACGATAAACGGTACGTAATTATTATATATCGAAACGGCCGCAGCTCGTATGTACGAGTGTATATATCTACGAGAGTATATTATAGTTATATGTTAGGCATGATAATAACAAGTATCGTGCACATTATGCTACACAGCAGTGATCGGTATAATTCGTTTATAAAAAAAGAAAAAAAAAGATAACCGTATACCTATACGGTTCTCATACACAGTATGAAAGGCCACCACATAATCGTTTTTACTTAACACGTTCTTTACAGTTTTGACGTTTCAAAGTGCCAGTAGAGTGATCCCCCTGATCTTCGTCTTAAATTTGATCGTTTCAACTTTGTTATTCTATATAGTAGGAAAAATGTTTGCAAATCGATTTCATATCATTATGGGGTAACACAGGTAACTTGTTTTTGGCGGAGGGGAGTCAAGCAAAGATTACAATTGTTATACCTATACTATTTTTGTCTAACTATATACGTGAATACTTTTAATATATTTATATTGTGGTTATACCGCTGAGGTGCACTTGGTAAATAAATGTATATGTGTACAAAACACCTTGATAATAAAATATACATAACCAAACCTATACATTTTTCTACCGCCACTCAAAATGTATAATATAATATAGTATGAGCTCGCTTATAATAACACAATGTAATATACAGTCCACTTAATTCAAATTCCTAAATTTTTTCACTTGCTATTTTAATTCAACAACTTAAATTTAATTCAATAAAATACCATGTAGTTATACAAATAAAAAAAATTATCATAAAATGATATACATTTTTATATTTAATGTTAGTAGGCGTTTAAAAATGAATAAATGTATACCTTAAAAAGGATATTTACAGTTTAAGTATGCCATTCGGTATACTTAATACTATAACGTATGAAAAATTATATCATCAGGATTGTGCCCTCCTGCCACAGTGCAGCAGATATAGTAGATTATAGATATAGACCATTGGAGTGCTGTATGAGATGTTCTCGAATCGCCTTATTGCACGTCGTTGTGATGTGAACTTGCCAGCGAGGTAATCTCACTCCTTATGAATTTGTCAAATCCTAGATTTACGATACAAAATCGAAAACCACGAGTGAACTGAAAGAAGAAATTCGAGTGTCATTATACCTATATACTATACCTATAGTTATATCAACTCACATGATACAAATTATGCCGTATTTCCGTATAATATTATATTTTGTGTTTAACAACAGATAAGTAAACTTGTTATATTAACTCCAACTAATAATGTGCTAGACGCATAATTATATTATTCGTAAAAAATATTAAAGTATGTATTATGTATAAGTATTATTATTATAATATTACATTATTTTATTATAATATTATTACTGTGTTTGTCTATTTTAAAAGTAGAAATAACACAAAAATAATAATATTATTTCTGGTTTTTGCCATCATACTCGTTTATTATAATAATAATATATAGTGTTCAGATTGGTTGCGTGTAGCGCACAACTGCACTAGGATAATATAATATGTATACTTATTATGACTAAAAAAAAAAAAAACAAATACCCATCCCTTTCATGGTTTAGGATTCAAATTTAAAAATTAAAGCTCTAATATTTTATAAACGAATGACAGTTAATCAAAATTTAAAATTATATTTCTATAATGAAAACCAAAAAAGTGTTTAGTTTTTAATTTGAATCGACCGCTTCAAATAAAACGTTTATATTTACAAGATGAAATAAGTATATAAGACCTGTGACTCCGAGTTTTCAAATTTATCAAAATAAAAGACAATTTATAAATAATTTTAAATGCCTTTCTATAAAATTATGATACTTATTTAACTGTTTAACTTTGTTTTTAGACCGCAGCTTTAGAATTAGTTTAAAAAACCAACCTACCATATAAGCCGATATTATAATCGTTGATCACTGCCTATATAACCTAACCGAGAATACCAGCTGCCTGGTGGACAATTATAATTTGGGGGGGGATATTATCATATTTTTGATAATTTTTTCAAATAGATCATTTGTACGAGTTCAAATTATTGAAAAATAAGAGCAAACTTGTTTAATAAACAAAACTATTATAATCATAAATATAAAATTATTTATATTTTTTCAATCTCAGAGTCTTAATAGTCTCTATAAAATTGATAAAAAATATGCATAGTTTTATATTCACCTAGCCACCTAAACGATATATGTAACAAAACACACGAAAAAAAATAGGACATATATGCATAAATGGACATTTTTATTCGTCCTTATGATATATTTTTTTACCAATTTACTTAAATGAAACGCCCCCAGTACCCTATGTAAGCAGACAATACTACAAAAGACTGTGCAGTATATTATCTATATAGTACATAATATAATGACATTGACATTTCGACAATTATGCAAACTTTGAAAGTAGAAAAATGTTAATATTGTTAAAGTTCATATATTATATATATATTTATACCTGTATAGATATAAATTATAATTCATATACATATTGTTGTTCGGTACAAATGTACATATTTTAATATTCAAATATTTTACATACAAATAATATACCTATAGTTGTATTATTATTTCAATTAGGACATAATACACTATAAAAAACAATATTATATTTATTTATTGAATAATATGTATATAGTTAATTCTAACTGGCATATTCAGGGGATGTTGTGAGGGGAAACGGTGGCATGCTAAACCTTTACTTTTTTTTCGTCCACGATACGCATCATAATTTTCTCTAGAAATACCAACACCCCTCTCCGCCCCCCCACATAATCAATTGTACATTTGTATTTTAATCGTGCACAAATCTAAAACAGGTATATGACAAAAAATAAAAAGTCATAACTATATTCTAAGCTGGTTTTTTTTCAGTTGATGCTTTAATATTTCCCGTATTGTATTTTATTTTTTTTTTCATACATCTATTATGCGTGTTGAAAATCGACTGATAAAATTTTTTTGTTCAGTTCAAAGTGAAAATTTTTTCTATTTTTAAATATAATCATGACGTGTGAACATCCCCACCTATTTTAAGCCACTTTGACCGCGTCGCAGCTATATAACTCCGATACATATAATTATATATATACGTAACTACCTATATAACGGACTGTAATACAATGTATATTCAATCAGTTCTGGGCGTTAAATTTGTTTTCCATCTGCACACGTGCGACGTTGTCGGCCATTACTGAAAGTCTGAAACGTGTTAGTATCTATGTATATTATATTACTTATAATAATATAGGCAATGTAAGATGATTATTATTTTAACGTGGAGACCGATATCGTAGTAAATATTTCTAAAATAATTATTATGCTAATATTTATTTTTTTTTTTTTTTTAAATCGAAATCCGTTAAAACGATCATGACACAATTATAATATTATAGTCCGTAGATACCTATACGGAATACGGTCAGAAATAAATGCAATCGGTACTCATAAATCGTATAATAATATACAATACTCTGCAAAGAACACACCGATATTATACAAGTCTATTATATTGCTGGCGATGGGATAACGAGTGTGACAGTTAGCGATAAACGATTTCTTCACTTTGGGACTGTATCAATGTTATATTATTATTCCATTAAAAAAAAAAAACGGAATAAAAATAATCGTATACCACTTAATATAATATCATGAGATGACCCATTCGCATTTAAATGTATAATGTTATCCGTCGTATGCTTTTACCTACTAGGTAGATATATTATATTATTATTAGATAGATGTACCTATTGTACCTATATATGACTTATAATACTATAATATATTATTTAATTAACGAATGCGGGTGCGTTTGGAAATTAAAAAAAGCTGTACTTAATTAAAAGTGAAAATCCGTGTTTGCTATTTTATAATACATATTCTAATAAGGATATTATGTTCTATAATAATAATAGGTATGTGTTTTATGCTATTCGACGATATGTTCAAGAATGGTAAAATATAATTGATTTCAGTTGATTTTACTTTTTCCGGTATTAACATTAAATTAATTATAATTAATAATAAATAAAAATAAATAATATTGTCCAAAGGCAACAGACAGCGGGGATGAGTTTTTCATTCACATCGGTAACGACCCTTTCGACGTCTTCCCCTCTTGAGTTAAATGCGCGCGAGGTCTTTTAACGACCCTAATTGTGTGAGCTCGCTTATAATATGTGTACACGATGTGCAATTAAGCGCGGATTAAGTCTCCTGCTGACATGCACCCTATTGTCGTCACTGTCGTCGGTCGATAATTATTTACTCAATGCGTAAAATTTAAAATTATTCTACGAACAATCACAACAACTATTGTCACAACCATCATCGTACGTGTACACGAATATAAAATGCATAAGTAATCAATGTCTATTATTATTTGTGGAAAATCGAGTACACTACCACGTCAATACCATCATGTATATTATTTTGATTTTAAACTTTGAAGACGTTTTTGATGCATATTATTTACAATAAATATATCCTGCATCAGAATTTTTTTTTAAATTGCGTGTTCACTTTTTTTTTGTCTAAACACAGTAATATTTAACATCATAAAGAACCATACATTTATTGTTTTGAAAAATCCTTTAAAATACAGGTATATTTTATAAAAATGTAGTCCTAATATTATATTATAACGTCCACAAGCCACATAGGTTTAATAATATTTTTTAATAAGAAACACATATTACAATCAGTAATCACACAGCTATATTATATGATATATGCAAGATAAATAACATATTGATATTAGTAATAAGTTGAATACAACTTTTACCATTAACGATTTATGAAAAAAAAATATTAACATATTAAAAAGGCGACCTTTGTGAGTTTGACTTACATAATATTATATTATATGAAACTACATGTAATAATGTAACAAACAAAATATAACCAAATCATGTAGTTATAAATTGTAATTCTAAAATAATATTATTTATTTGTTTTATTCATTTACACGTTAAAAAAATGAATCATATTATTGGCGGCGTCGGCCTTTTGAGTTTCGCATATAATTTCCTTTTTTCGTTTTGCGGTACGTACCTAAGTTCATATTTTTTTTTTTTCAGAAACGCCCATTTTCCAATCGGCATTCGTTACGCTGACATCCGGCATTGATGGATTTTTTTTGAAAGAAATTAGACAAAAATGTTATAATAATAACAACAACAATACACGAAACGCCTATAAACGACCTACGAACGATTGAGCACAAATGACCTCTGTGCAGTAGTTAATAATATGACTAACAAAAAAAAAAAATGTAAAACAATATGTTTTATAGGTAGGTATACCTAATAATGTTTTAGGTAATGTAGAAAAATAGTTAAAACATTCATTGGTATAAAATATAAATATAGTATATTATAATATGTCGCGTAGGCATTTAATTCATTGTCTAGGCGGAGTGCGTATAGTTGCATAAAAATTAAATTCTTTGACTATATGCCTATATATATAGTATAGGCACTTAGTAAAATGCCGGATTTGACTATATGCGTATGAAATATACATAGGTACTATTACACAATTAATAATTATTAACTTACTTTACTACTGATTACAATTATTTATTACAGCTGCATTATTATCACGACATAATAAACTATAAAACATTCATAATATAATACATAAATTGTATTTTTATGATATTTTATTTTCTCATAGAAATATGTTTATAAGATACAAAGATTGATCAATAAAATAATAATAATAATAATATTTAGAAAGATATACCTATACTATAAGATTAAAAAATTAAAAATAATATCTTGTTCAATTATTAAAACTGATAAACCCTCCTCTTAGCCTTCCCACTATATGTTCTGCCCATATTTTGGTACGGGGGTTACAGAAATACTTCTTTCGTTTGTTAAGCAATTGATTTATAAAAATTTGTTGTTTAAAATAAGTAATAATAGTGATGTCTAATAATGCCTAGAATATTATATATATTTACCGTATATCACTGTTAGAAAACGCATGTGATATGAGCTTATAATTCTGCCAAACATGTATAAATGTTTAATAAACTATATAGACCAAATAATCGTATACGGATTTTTACAATGTTTAGGCATATATCTAGGTAAACGTTCACACATCACACTCACATTACTTCTACTATTATATTATACTACACGTAATATTTATATCATTTACGAAATTCGGAGGTATATTTTGCATTTATAATTATAGTATTTGAAAATAATACGATCATATCATCAAATTAGTGACCTCAATTCATGTGTACGTAGATAATAGTAGGGATTAAAAAACAATATATCTATAAAAGCGCGTCGGACTTCGTTTTTTGTTTGTTCTATACCTATTCTAATCGGTATAGATATCATACAACTGGACTTGTCATGCGTTTTTATATTTTTGTGACTATATATTATATTATAATACTCGTATAGGACACGCGAGAACGACGTTGTGCGGCACGTGCCCTGACCAAACAGTTGACCAAAAAACCAAAAAAAAAAAAAAAGACGACTTTCTTCTATTATATGTTACCTATATATTATGTACAACCATTATATAAATATTGGTTATTATATATATGTGTAATATAAATATATTATTATTATAGTATAATATACAGGGCGAACTTCCAAGTATATATACGCTCACTCGTATTTTTTGCTTTAATAATGAATTTATTCAAATTCTAATATTATTGTTTGTATACTTAATGATCCCATATTTTCAAATGCTTAAATTTTTTACATCATTTAAGGAGTGTCTTGTGGCGATACCAGTTTATATATTCTATTAAAACGAAAATAATTTCACCATTTTTTCTTATAAACGGTTGAACAAATACCGTTTATTTTAATATGCCGATGAATATATTATATATATATTTCAATTCGAACAGGTAGTTTTTAAGTTATGTAACTTTGTGTACTAAGAATAATAGGTCCATGATAATAGGTTTGATAGATATGAGGGCAATGATGATTTGAAAATTATAGTAATTTATACTACCTAATCTATTAACATTTTATGATTAGTTCAAATTGTCGAGTATTATAAGTATATAGGTATACCTACTAAATTAAGTATTAAATCTATATTATATCTGTGCAAAAAAATTATTAAGGTTTATTATTCCGAGTGTACCTATGTATGTTATATTTTAATAGCTCAGAAATTAATCGTTCGAATTATGAATTAAATATATTACATTTTTCAAAAACATCATCTGCTTATTCGTCTGCTTAACAATTTAAAATGAAGAAACGTTGGTTCTAATTGATAAAAATGAGGTTTTTTAAAAAAATAATAAAAAAATAAGTACCTATCTATCTGAAAGTATAGTCCTTATTAAATTTAATAAATATACTTAAAAATTTAGAATTTGAACGAATTCATCGTTACAAGAAAAAATAGAGGTGTTCATGCACTTTATGATGAATTACCCTGTATTCCGAATATTATGATGTTATGCCTTTTGTCGGCCTGGCTACCAAACGACAGATAGTTTTAATATGTTTGATATTCACACACACATACACTACACCAGCTATATAATATATATATGGGCGTATTGTGTATATATACTACATGGTCAATATAGATATACCTGGGATAACCATACGGAGCTATCTAATATCTATATATGCATATATATATGTATGTTATGGAAAATAATATTCGATAGTGTGTATGTTTTTGCGACTAAAAAAATAACGCTGTTCGATAAAATCGCTCAACACGCAAAGTATTCGACACTGCAATGAATTCTATACGTAATTATTTGTGTACAAACATGGAATACCAATACGTATTATGCGTTCAACAATATTATAAAGTTGTTTTATCGGATTGTTGTACGTGCATTTTTATTTTTGACAATAGCGGATACCGGAAAATCGATGCATTCGATTTGAGGATCAAAATCAAATATATAGATATACCTAATCTTGCCTATTCGTTACGTTCGCCACAATGCCTGGACATCTTAACAACTTGGCCGGGAAAATTTATTGACGACAGATCGCATCTGAAACGATTGTGTTACATTGTTGAACAACGTGTAACTTTAAAAAATAAAAATAAAGGTTAAATACTTAAATCTATATGGACATGAAAATAAACCATATATTGATGTTTATAAACCATGTTACAATATTTAATATGTCATACCCATATGTAGGTACACTGGTATACAGTCTCTAAAGTAGTGCATTATTTAACCGTATGATGTAATGATCAACAGACTGCAATGAGTAAATTATTTAAATGTAGGTGAATGGAATAAAATATATAATATGAGCGTTTCTATACCTATAAATGAACAGTAGGTATCTGCACAACATGGTGCACCTCTACTTAAGTATTTTTTATACGAGTACACTCGAAATACGTATGATTGACGACATATACACGTATACAGAGCCTAAGCCTAACTTAACCTATCCACTGCAGATTCATGGTTATTTCGTGATGCTTAATTAAAAAAAAATTAATTAAAACGCATACCTTTATAAATGCTTGTCATGTGATTAACTACGTTCAGAGTTCAACGAAAGATTATAGTCGGACGTTCATAAAATATTTTTTTTCTATTAATTAAAACATACTACCTATAATATAGGTACATTATGTTTCATGAAATTACAATTTATAGGTGAGCGATGTGAAAGTGTAAAAATGATTGTAAGCATACATATATATAAATTATAATATATACATACCAATTACGCGTTTTTGTATAGGCAAAAATAATCTAATATAACGTTTTATGTTGTTATTTTTTATCGAGTAATACAGCGAGATATATTGTGTGCCTGTGCAGGCACATTGCATATAATTCATCTCAACAATACTTAGATTTATATTTATATGGTACTTTACTATACTATTGCCAGGTATGTATTTCAAAATAAGCATACACACTACGGTGGAAGCAAAAAAGCCCGTTGCTCCACCCTACAAGATCTTCCGTCAGAGTATTTTAATATTTTTTCTTAGAATATTTTCCATATGTATTATGCGAACAAAATACTAAAATAATAATGTATCGTTATTATACATAACTTCAAATATTTATAATGAAAACGACTCCAGCGACCAGCAATGGTTATTGTTCTATGAAAATAATATTTGTGCAATAGTATCAAGTATTTACCTATTATACATATTTTTTGTTTGTTATTTGCATTTTTTTTTTTATTGAAACAGAGATCAAAGGTAATTTATTGGATGCTGTAGAATAGAGATGATAGTATTGGAGTAATATCAAAAATATTCGTAAACTATAAATGGACTTTTATGGGATGTATCTTTGAACATCAATATAGAGTCTCAATAACGCTGTAGATATCCATAACGACTATAATATTTGGTGGAGAAAACTTAAGAACTAGGTAGGTAAAGTAAACGTATTATTATTTGCAGATTGTTATACTTGTACCAACATATGATTTGATCACGATGTCACTATATTATAGTAAGTATACAAAGTCTTTGTTACAAAAAATTATAAAATTGTATGATTTGCAGAAGTTATACTTATAACTCACGTGTATTGAATAAAATTATTATATTCACGTGAGATACATTGCATGTTATATCCATTTGATATTCGGCGAGTTTTCGAAACAAAATGTTTGAATGTGTTTTTATTATAGGCAAGAAGTTATAAAATAATACCACTCGTCAAACCTTGGAGTATTTAAGTTCTATTAATTTATTTATTTGTATTTTAGGAAGTTGGAAATATATACTTACTACATAATATAGGTACATATTGTTAATCATTTTATTATAAAGAATTGCTTTATTTGATTAATAAACGAAGTACAACTGGAAAGTTTCGCTGTTTGATTTTGGCGCACTAAAATATATAATATAAATTATTTAATATGATATTTTGTTATATTATGCTTATAGTCACAGTACTACACGTACACAATACATTATTAGTTTAGCTATATGCGTAAACTATGCAATTCCATGTCCACGTCACCACGTACTCGAATTAATTTATTTTTCAACGTTAAACAGTAATTATAAAATATTATGTATTTTATTAAATAGTTAAACTATGTTATTTAGGACGTGTATATAACGTTTTATAATATAATAAATATAGGTAGGTACGCCATCTTAAACATTTTATGTAATTTAACTGAATGCTTAAAGAACTTATGTATCACGACGTCCAATCGGTTTATAAAATGGCAATTATAATCGTAATACATAATATTATAATTAACTGGCAATATAAAAGGGTAGAGAACCTAAACTGCAGTGTATAATATTAATATTATGTATACAGTAAAACGCGAGTTGAAAAACAAAAATGGCTGACTCTAATTTATGTATTACTATAAACGGGATTAAGGCGTGCGAGCACGGGTTGTAAGTGGGTAGGTGACCTTAATTATTATGCATTATTCATATTTTAGCGAAAAATGCATAAACACGTAGGTAAGTATAAATAATAGTAATAATATTAATATTAATAATAATAATATTTAATATCACCTATATACATATATATATATTATTATGAATTCGAAATGTTATCGCAGTCGCTTCGTACCTATAATAATATAAAGGCGTGTATTTAATTTTTGTAATTTACAGTGTTTGGTTAGGTAAATTGTGCACTATTAAAATATATTCACTATATTACACTCAGACAATAATATACTTTTTACATGCCCAAAACGTATAGGTGTTGTAATATGTGCTGTAGAATAAAAATATATTTGCTAATTGAACTGCAGTGG
>VUJU01001161.1:0-66323 GCA_009835225.1 Aphis craccivora
CAGAATCGTTTTTCGTATACAATGATACCTATCATTGGATTCAAATTTAACACTTCTATAATATATAATAATGATCTATACGGCACCTAATGTACAGCAGAGCGGTACCCACTTACCCACTTTTTTAAATTATTAATATTTGTTTACATGATTTATGCATATTTACTTTATAAAAAAGTAAAAAAATTATTTAATTATTTACTTCCGTCTTCTACAATTGATGATTGTCATAATGTAGCATAGTAATTAATATTGATTGAATTTAGAAATAAATTTTCTTAATGTGTTTCTACATTATAACCACGTGTTCAAATCAAAATCCAACAACAAGAATACTTTGAAGTTGTTTTAAAACTTTCATTGTCAGAGTGGATAAGAATTTTTGAAACGCTTATGTCAAAAAAAAATAGTAGTAACTGGGTATCGCTTTGCTATAAAGTAAATTTCAAGTGGTTCGTTATAAACTATATGTTAATTTTGAATTAATTGATATGAAATAAACATTGTATACAAAAAAAAAAAAAGATTCAGAGCAAGTCGATCTGTCAGCTTATATCAATAACTATATTTCATATTTTCATAATTAATTTTTTATTATTGCAATAAAAGTTATTTATGAATTTATGATACTTTTCGGTTATCCCGACTACCACGAGTCTCAATTCCATTAGCTCGACTACCTCCTCAAAGTCTAGACCACTGGTCTTCAACCTTTTTGGACTTGCGACCCACATTTTTAGGCCTACATTTTTCGCGACCCACGGAAGCTTTATAAAAAATCATATACACAACATACACTACTACTTTTAAACTGTATTTTCATTTATTAAATTTCTAAATGTAATTATTAAAAAATTATTTTTTTACCTTTTATAATTTTAAAAATTTTATTTTTATTTTAAAAAGAAGACTTATACCAGACTCATACTTAGACTCTAGACCATCATGAATTTGTCATTTATATAATTAGTATAATGTATATTATAATATAGGTAACTTTTATTAGGTATCACATAAGCGCAACTACCTTTCTTTATACGACATGATTTAAAAAAATGAATTAAAAATTATTAAGACTAGTAGGTACAAAAACTAAAAATAAAATGTTAAATTAATAACTAACTCGAGTAGGAAAATGTTCAGCTATTCAATTTAAAACACTTTTAAATGGATTATCGTGCTTTTGACACCACATGAATTTAACCAAATAACTGTCTGAGAAAGTGAGAATTAGGGGCCAGCGTTGCCACTCGCTCGCTCGGACATTAAAAACGAAAATATCCCCCACTTTTCTACACAACACCACCTAAGGTTAAGTCACGGGCATGGGTTAATCCGTGGTCACATAGTTAAAACCTTAAAAAATGATTCCCATCATTTTGCTAACAATGGTTCAGCGGTTGGTAATAATTATTAAATAATAGTTATTTGGTTAGGTAGTCTAACTGAATGTGGTGGTTAGACCAGTGGTAGTCGCGGGCCATCGGCCGGTAGTCGGGATAACCGAAAAGTACCTTATTTATTTATTTTACTATTAAAAATATGCTTGATTAATTTTAAAGTTTTAAAAATGTTAATAATTATTTTTTATATCAAAATTATTGAAAAATTAATATAAAATCCATCAAAAGCTATATATGATACCAGCTATACCTCTCTAAAAATATTAAAAATATATAGCATTTTAAATTCTTATTTTTACAAAATTTGTTAAAATTACGATACATTCTATAGTACTATAAAAATATACATATTTTTTTAATTTATAAAATCTTCAGTTTTGTTGCTAATGTTTGAAAATGTAATATAATATTTCACGTAATTAAGTCATAAGTATAGATCATACTGAAATTAAAAAATCTATAAAAACGTAATAAAAATTATTATTTTTAATAGCAATTTTAAGTTCATATTTGGACAAAATTACACGTTTAAATAAATTATAAACAAAAATGTTCATTATATTGTTACAATTTTAAAACATCATATTGTCATATTGTGGGGACCTCAAACTTTATGAAATGGTATTTTTAATATATTATATATATTTATATAATTTTTTTAAATATTAGCTATTAAGCTATTTGTAACATGAACCTATTCACACTGTTTTACAATAAAGTTACTCAAGAGTTAATAGCTAATTAATCAATTCTACTTTCATTATTTGTACGTTATATCGATTGTGTAAAATACTTTTAATAAAATCAAGATCAATTCAGCTTTTCAGCTTTTACTGAGGACGGTTAGAATTTATCCTTGCTTTTTCTAATTATCAGACATTGTCGGTAACATAAACATTATATCTGTGACCTGTATGTTTGTGAACGAGCGTTGTGTTTATACATTATTCAAAGTGAATCGAAAAATTTAAAAATTGATTTTGATCCCATGGGCCATGACATTTTAATATAAGTATATAAAGTTATTCAGTATTAATAATAGTGTATAGATGTCAATATGCCAGTCATGAGTTAATGCTATTCACAATCATACCTCGGGAAAAAGACTTTATCAAACATTTAACCATCTTTGAATTTTATTATATAAATAGCAATTAAAATTTATAAATATAGTCACCTAACGCCTTTGTTATAGAGATTTTCCTATCATCTTTTATTATAAAAGGTTTATAGAAAAGTCAATTTATATAAGAGTAATTATTTGGTTATACGTTAATACAGTGAAACTTTCATATAACGAAGTCGAATAAGCAACAAAAAAAAAAAAAAAAAAAAAAAATCGTAATATCGAAAAATTCGTTAAATAGAATAGTTCTTAAAAATATTTCGTTAAACAGAAAATGTCGTAAAATGAAATTTCGTTGTATGGAAGTTTCACCATATACACATTTATATATGAAAAAAAAATGTACTTAAATTTATCGTACGCAGCATTGATTATCATTGTATTTTCTTCACAACGCCCTAATTTATATTTAAATAAGTACCAATTGGTAACAATTTTGGAAAAATATACAAGTTGATGTAAGTCATTATATTTACAATTTAGTATTCTACTATTTTAAGAAAAAACAAATAAACATATAAGGTGGAAAAATTAGTTAAACTCTGTTGTACAGCAGATATCGAGTCACTTTTATTATATATCTTATGTGTTTAACTTCAATTCCACGATGTATCATTGTATATGAAAAACGATTCTGAGTGGAGATGGTTTGTCAGACTATAAATTAATATTATGTTTTTTGCAGGTATTCCTATAAATAAGATAATTTATTTTATAATAAGTGTTATAGTTGTTTAATTTAATTCTTATATTTTTGAATGAATACCACGTTACTGTAAAATAATGTGAATTGGTTTATGGTAGGTATATACTCGTATGAATTGATATTATTTAAAAATCAATCTATGTATTTTTTAAATGTCATTGTATTAGGAAAATAGGAAAAGGTGTTTATAATACAGTATGCTCTCGATTATTCGTAGTCTTCAGCGGAACGATATAAGTACATACATATGTAATATGTATACAAAAATTCAAAAAATAATTATAACATTTTAAATATTTTCCTAGTATTATATGCATGTTTAAATAAAAATAAAACATTTTCTGATTTAATTTTCTTTAAATACATACTAGGTATTTAAAATTCAATGACTCAATTTCGCTTATAATAGGTACATTTTAATTATAACATTGTCGTTTGAATTTTAATTTTGCGGATTATCCGCGAAATTGGTTTATCCGTGGATACCAAGCCACCCTATTCCACGGATAATCGAGAGTACACTTTATTTATATTTATATTATTATGTATTAAATACTAATATTTATTTTGTATGTATTAAATAAATAAATTATAAATTGTATAATGTATAATGTATATATTATAAATAAAATCGTATTAAATTATCATCACAATACATATAAAATATGCATAGTTCGCCTTGGCAATGAATAGCAGTAGTAATCATTAGGTATTAATATTGTTTTTGTTATACATATAAAATCAATAAATCATTATTGCATCGAAAAATTACTATTTACAAAGTTGGTATGGGTACACGATACACATATATATATATTACAGATCATGTTATAATTCTTGTATTTAAAATTTCAGAAAAAAAACTAGGGATATCACTCTGCAGCTGTGACGACGAGTGTAACTTCATTAAAGTTTTAAAAAGATTTCATTTTTAATACCAATAAATTTTGCTAACGATAAAAAAGCCTGTCACATAAAAATTTCACCATAATTTATCACATAGTTTTTCTTCACGTGCAGAAATACAGATTACTGTGAAAATAGAAAAGTAACTTCCTATAAATCACCCGCAACTAGTTTTAGTTCCAATCCAATTTGTCCACTTTAAAGGACTAAGTATATAAAAGTCACATACAAGATTATCAAAAAAAAAAAAAAAATCGTAACATTATGTAAAACTTATTAACCTTAATTATCCTTTCAGTTATTATTTATTTTTATTTATGTATACGAAACGGGTGTGGTCCAATTAAAAACATATAGTACTAAAATATTATTAAAAACACGATAAAATATGAAAAATAATACAATTAATATAGTTGTTAATTATAATCAAACTGCAAGAAAGAAAAATATGAGTCTTATTTGACAAAGTTACAGACAGTGAATGATTGCAATAAATAGGTAAAGATATTATTTCATAAATGTTGGTGCAAAGAAGAATGGTAAAAAGTAATTCTTATAGTGAACAGAGGGATATGAACATGTAGATGAGAATAGCATTAATTTTTATCGACGAGTCATATATAAACCGAATAAAAGTTTGAGCAACAAAAAAAAAATCAACATTTTGTTTACAAGTGGCTAGAGAAGACAATCCAAAAACTTCCGAAGTACTCGATCGTAGTTATGAAGTAAATGTTAAAATGTACAATAGTAGGTGCTGAGGTACCTAATACAAGAGCAGTCTTTTGTTTAAATTTGTATTATAATAATCGTTTGAATATTATTCAATTCATTATTGTAAGCTCAGTACACTATGATGTAATCTGTTTTGCAATATTAATATTATATTACAGCTAATACCTGACATCCAGTTTTATATGTAATCAATATTAATTTAACTCCTTTTGTCAACATTTATTTGTATGATTAAGACTAGAATCAACCAAGATCCTCAACAACTTAATTTTTTTAGTAAGAATTAGTTGAATTTGAATCAAAGATATATACGAGTATAAGTAAAAACTAGAATTATATAGTTTAAATTGATTTTCAGATGTAATTTATGTCGTCCTCTAGAACTAAATAACTTTAAAATGAACTTAAAGTATTTCTCTAATTTCACTCATCATCATCGTTCGAAGTAGGTATGCGTATATTATTTTAAAATTTCAAAATAGTAAAAAATCATTGCACTTCTAATAGGTACTGTTTTAAGAAAAACTTATTTTAGCCGAAACAGTAGCAAAAAGAGGTAAATATAATGTCAACGTCACCGTTTTTTTTTTAAATTTTTCAAATGTGTTTTTAAACTCACTAGGGAAATCAAGAAACAACCTCTTTAAAGTACATATGTGTTCAAATTACAATTCGTATACGCTGTACCTATTAACATTTAACACCAACGTTCTTATTTACTCGTATATATATATTTAAATTAAAAGTTCTGTTACAATATCGTGAAACGTTATAGAAACAATTTTAATTATTTTTTCTTAAAATAGTGTTTTAAGAAGAAAAAAAAAGAAATACTCACGTAATTTATTACTGCACAATACCGCAATATATGTTTTTATTACACTTACGCAGTTCTCTCGATAAAAATCTAAAAGAAATATACGTAGCCTCAAGCGCTTGGCATTTTACTTTATAATATGTACAGGGTAGCATCAGCGTTTTTAATAACAATAATAATTTGTTCATTCATTTAAATAAAACAGACAGAAATTTAATTTGTACCTAATAATAGATCATAATATGATCTCTCTCTCAATATATATATAAATATATATTTATGTATTATATTTAAATTTAATCCGACGGGTTAATAAACAAAATAAAATTATGTATAAGAATAAACAAGAAAACAACATAAGGTAATTTGTAATAATACTTAGGTATGTTTAGTGATAAACTGATAACAGTTAATATGGTACCTAAAATCATAAAAAACAAGATATAATAATATTATAGTGTAATAGAACTTTAAGCGACGTTCAATTATTATATTTAATATTTATTTTATTTTATATATATATTAGGTACCTACTACCTATATCATAAAAAAAATATAAATTCAGAACAATATTATATTAAGATTTTTTGCTTTTAATAAGGTTATTGAAATGAGATGTAGGGAGATCAGTGATTATGAAGAATTAATAAAACAGACGGTATATTAATATTATATTTCTATACATTGTCTATGATCATGTAAAGTCAACGCCACCATACATTATACTGTATGCAATACCTATAATAATTATTTGTTTACTCTCTTACGACATATTATAAACTCACAGACAATTTCGACATAGATTAGGACACTAGCTCAGTAATTTCTAATGAGCCTAAACCCTATAAAAACTTAAAAATAAATTTAACAGTATTGTAATTAATTATGATGAAATTTCGTAATTTTTAATTTAAAAAAAAATTATTACTTTAAAATTATTTGTAACTATAGTGTATAAGTATAAAAAATAAATTATAATCATCAATGTTATAAACATTTTTTTTACAATTGTATGCTTACAATAAAAATAATAATCTTATTACAAAAAAAAAAGTAATAATAATTAACTACCTATTGTTAAAATTGTCGGTTTTTTGTTTTTATTTTTAAACTCATTGTTGGAAGATCCTAACATAATTATACCCTTCTTTAAAAATTAAATTTACAAGTTAAGACAAACGGATATTGTTGGTTTATTGAAAAATTATATTTTTAAAACACTCGTTAATATTAGTGAACTTATCGTATATGATAACGGAATTTATTAGATTCTGAACGAAGTGATGAACGTATTGATTTTACAATGATGTGTGTTTTTTTATTTTATTTATTTATTTTTTTTTTTTTTTTTTTTGTGTCTGTCATCGCGTTTTGGAGCAGTAGAGTTTCTGATAGGAAAGTGAATCTAGTTGGTACATTGGGGGGTCAAAAGTGTAAAAAATTTCCAATAGTTTTCAAAAGCGTCAGGAAAAAGCCTAAAAAAGTAACAGAAAAACGGGAATTTTTACGCAAAACCAGTTTTTGATAAAATCGATTTTTTTATATGGTTGTAATTCAAAAACTAATAGCTGTAAATACTTGAAATTTTCACCAAATGTTGATGTTAGTGTTATCTATATACAGTCAAATCTTCAAAACATTTTGACTTTTTTTGAGTTATTTATAAACCACTAAAATTTTCGATTTTTTTGAGAAATTTTTTTTGAAGTGTCGATAAAAAAATTTTGGATGACCAAAAAGTTTTGAAAATTTAATACAAGGTTCCTTATATGTTGTTCTTATTGTAGCTAAAAAAACTAAAAATCGTTAGTCAAAATTTTTTTTTTATAAGCGTTTATAGTTCAAATTTTTACAAAATCTATCGAAAACGTGAAAATTTGCAAGTAATTTTGAAGTTGAAAAATTATAAAATTTTTTGTGTTAATAACTAAGGATTAAAAATATAACAATAAGTTTTCCATAAGTTTTCCTTCAAGTAGCTATAGATAAAACTCGAAGCATCATTATAGGAAAAATTTTAAGTGCGTTTGAATTTTAAATTTTTACGAAATAGCGTAACAATAACGATTTATCATCAAACAATTTTAAATATTTGTTATTATTCAAAAAGTATAAGTCGTAGAAACTTGAAAATTTTACCGGTTATTAAGATTTGCGTTTTCTTTACGTGATTTAAATTTCAAAATATTTTGACTTTTTTTGAGCTATTAATAGACAACTAACAACTAAGCTATTTAATATTTATAGACAACTGAATTTTTCAATTTTACTGAAAATGTTTTTTGAAGTATTGATAATAAATTTTTTGGCCCTATCAAAATACTTGAAAATTTAATACAAAGTTCCTCATAAGTTATTCTTATAGTGATTAAAAAATTATAAAAATACATATGCACAATTTTTTTTTTGTTAGCATTTGAAGTTAAAATATTGACAAAAATTTGTCAAAACCATAAATATTTGCAAATTATTTGTAGGTATAATTCATACAAATTTTTGTATAAGTAGCTAAGAGTTGAAAATTTAATACAAGATTTTTCATAAGTTTAGCTAATAATAACTATAAAAAAAACTTAAATTTGATGTATTCAGGCCATTAAAATATAAACCACCTTTTTCACCAACCACTGAAAATTATATCCTAGGCTGACAAATCATCTTCGTTCAGAATCGTTTTTCGTAGACAATGATACCTATTATTGGATTCAAATTTAGCACTCCTATAATATATGATAATGATCCATATGGCACCTAATGTATAGCAAAGCGGTACCCACTTGCCCGCTTTTTTATTATGTGTTGAATAAACCAAACTTCATTATTACTACTATGTTCAGTGTTTACTAATTAATTAGATTAAGCCGCATTCGTGAGTGATTTATATATTTACATTTTATCATTTGATCTCCAAATATTGATAAATATATCCAACGGCCCTTGAAGATTACCGAATAGCCGCGTAGAAAAGACCGACACTGTCTACAGATTATTGCTACTCGAATTTCCTCGTGAAACAGTAAAATAATTTTTCATTTATTTAATGAAATCAACCCCTAAAATCATCGCTCGGCCATCATCGAAAAAAAAATCACAATCGAAAAAAATTAAAATAAAAAAATCCCTATTATTGGGATATATATCTGGATGTAAGAACTTAATAAGCTATTATACTCGTAGATCAACGATCACTACAAATATCAATTTATAGAATTTCATTTTCAAATACGTGTTCATCACTTAATTTCTTCATATAGGTACAATGCTTAAAGTATTTAGACAAAAATTTAACAATGTAACTAGTGTAAGTACCCATTTTATCATTTTTATTTATAATTATTAATTATATTACTAAAGATTGTATACTTAATATACTATTATTTTAAATGATTATTAATTATATCTGTTTGATGTTTCAATTCAATATGAAATATTTACATTTAGAAACATAATATTCAAAACCTGTATTTTATGATTTTATATCGAAAAAAAAAACACAAAATACGTAGATACTATAAAGACATCCCAAGTACCTTTATGATTTTAAACTTTAGCGCGTTGACTTTTTCCTCTTTCATTTTGAAAATAGATACGTAAAAACTATTCTCCTATATTCTCAACAAATATCGCGTAGGTAGTTAAGTAACTATAAGTTATTTATTTAGACGTCTCTATATTTATATTATGATATATGTTTTTGAAATGTTTTAAATGTATTTTTATTTGTATAATTCAATTATACAACACATTTGAAAATATATTTTGAAAAAATGTCAAAGTAGACATTTTTAAAAAGTTTAATAATGTGCGATTTGTATTTAGTTTTCGTTACGGTAAAATAAGTAATATACATAATATCAAAGTAAATAATATAATATTGATTTTTTATACCTACACATAATATAAGGATATAATATATTTTATAAGCTGTTACTTTTAGGAAAATATATGTTAATATCTACAGTATATATATATTATATATTTATATTTTTAATATGTAAGATGTAGGTATAGAGATTCATGCTAAGTGAAAAGGTTATTAATTTTTTGACAGTTCCTATGCACATGACACATAATAGTCATATTGATAGTAGCTATATGGGTTATACAAATATAAATGTACATATTATACTCATATAATATTACCGATACCATAAAATTAATTTTTTTGTATAATAACTAAAAAAGTAAGATTTATTTGTTACATGTTAGTACCTTATGTGTGTAACGTCCCATGCATATATACCGAACTTATTACATTTTATACCTTCACTACATTATTCATTTTTGTTGAAAAATACGACATTTCTATTAATTTCTGAGAAAATCTAATTTCGTACATTAATAAATTTGGTAATCCTAACCTAACGATATATTTGATGTAACCATAATACAAAGTGATTCACATGTTTTAAGTAAATGCAACACTCATTATTGTGAAACAACATTTTTTATAACCGTTTTTTTGTATATATTAGAGATTTTTAAGTTTTGACGAAAAAAATTTATAATTTCATTTATTGAAGTAAAATATTTTTTATTTTGAAGATAATTCCAATGCAATTTTGAATGCGTAGTTAGTTGTAGTTTGACTTATTACTTGTAAGTATTTAAAATGTTCATGGCTAAAGTAGAGTACAAGAGTAGCACACAATGCCTGTTTATCAATATTATAATATGCTCAACTAATCTAAGCTTTAACACGTACCTATAATTTATTAATTAACTAATAATTTGAAATTCACGTACGTTGAAATACCTACTCCAACAAATATTCGGCTTCGGAATATGAAATTAAAATTTTTTGATGCAAATAATTAAAGGATTATAAAAAATGTTGCTTTGTAACATTTAATTTTTTTTAAATAATACCTCTATATATATTATATATATAAAGGAAAGTGTACTTTAATAATAATTAACGGTAGATCCGAACTTATTTGAGTTATCACATTGGAATTTTGAGGATAGATTAATATCATAATTTTACTGTGCACTAATAAGAAACGATTATTCAAAATTTTGATTAGGTTTGAAATCGGTAAAAATATTTTTTTTTTATGAATATATAAATTGTTCCTATTGGTTTTTAATAAATGTTAGTTGTAATATTAAAGTGATGAATGTGTCAACAAATAAGTCAGGTTGTTATAACAACTATAAAAAACCACGATATGACACATTGTTGTATCTTATCCACCGTAGTAAAAAAAAATTGATATAACTTTGAAACTTAAGGGTTAAAAATTATAAACTTACGTTTACATTTCGCGGCCGGGTCCATAATCCACCACATGTGGATTGCCTAGCTCAGCGTTTCCAAAACCATGGGTCGCAAATTTGTTTTGATGTGTCACGACACGCGGTTATGATTACGGTTATTTTCATATTATACTAATTTTTTGTATTTTATTTATTTATTATGTTATTATTATTCAGTATATTGTATTTTACATTTTATAATATACATACAAAAAAAAATTATACCTATGTATTATATAATTTTATTTATTTTTTTTTCAACTGGGGGTCGCGTACCCAATAAAGATTAAATTTATGGGTCGCCATTGCAAAAAGATTGGAAAACACTGGCCTAGTTGATATATATTATCCATATTAACCTATATGGTACTGCTCGCATAATCATAAGAGGGTCTCACTGCAACGTCAAACTTAATGGCTATAATATTATACCCTGACTAACTCGCTGACTAATAAACGTAGAGCATGAACAGCGATAGATTGAGGCTTGTTATTTACACGGTTAATTCGTACCACAAATTTAGTGTGAAAAAAAAGCATTTTAAAGTAGTGCTTGTACAAGTTTTTTGAAATTCAAAATGGTCAATGAAAATTTTTAAATACTTAATCGTCAAAATCGTGAATATTTGCAAATTATTTGTAGTTAGTAAAATTCATTAAGTTTAGCTTACAATGATTATAAAAGAACTTTAATTCTGATGTATTCAGGCCATTAAAACATAAATCACCTTTTTCACCAAACATTCGAAATTATATCCTAGGCCGACAAATCATCTTCGTTCAGAATCATATTTCGTATACAATGATAACTTACTATCTATCATTGGATTCAAATTTAACACTCCTATAATATAATATAATAATGATTCAAACGGCAACTAATGTACCGCAGAGCGGTACCCACTTACCCGCTTTTTTTGGACTTAATTGTTAATTCATCTGTGTATAATTGGATACTTATTGCAAATATTTAATTATAATAATTACTTTAAATATAATAAATATATATAGATATACTAATATTATGGGTTATGTATTTATAGTTTTGTACTTGTATGTAACATTAATTTATATTTATTAATAATTTGATGGTAATTTGTTTTATAATATCAATAATATTTAATAATAAAGAAGTAAATATATATATATATATACATTATACTTAATATTTAAAACCCGGTAGGTTAAGTTAGGTTGTGAAAAATTATATGAAACGGAAATTGCGTTCTGGGATGTAAAAAATTCAATAAACTTCGATATACTTAATATTGGAAATACAGCAGATGCAATAAAAAAACTGTTAGAAGTAGGGAATTGTAAAAATAGTTTGTTAAATAAGAATCAACAACTAATATTAAAAAATGCCTTAATAGAGGAAGAGTTAATTGGCAGAAACAAGAAAATGAAAGAACTCAAACAAAACAACTATTACTATGTTAATAAGATCAGTAACTGAAAAAACAATTGCTAGTTTTGAACTTAAAAAAAGATAATGTTTCAGACATATTTCAATAATTAGTAGCTTAATATTGCATTCCAGCAATTAAAAAAGTCGAAGTTAAATATACCTCGGGTATGTATATATAATATTCGCTTTTCAAAAGTTCCATTTTTGAATATGTTTTTTCTGCTTATTGAATCGTTTAACTCTTTCTCAATTTTTATTTAATACTGAAACATTATCTTTTTTTAAGTTCAAATCTAGCAATTGTTTTTTCATTTTATCGATCTTATTAACATAGTAATCGTTTTTTTGTTTGAGTTCTTTTATTTTCTTGTTTCTACCAATTAACTCTTTCTCCATTAAGGCATTTTTATATATTAATTTTTGATTCTTATTTAACAAACTATTTTTACAGTTCTCTACTTCTAACAGTTTTTTCATTGCATCTGCCGTATTTCCAATATTAAGTATATCGCAGTTTATTGAATTTTTTACATCACAGAACGCAATTTTCGTTTCATATAATTTTTCACATACGATGTTAAATTTAGTAGAAAGATTTTCCTGTTCAGATTTTGAATTTGTTTCGAATTGTTTTATTGAATCATCTTGAATTTCAGTTGTACTTTTACAGTCCATTCCAAATCGACTCTTTACATTAATTTTCTTGCGTAAGTTACTATTTTCCTCTTTAATAGATTTCAAATTTGTATTTAGTATTTTAACTAAGTCATTTTTTTCTTCTAATTCAGCCTAAATAACAGTTGATGGTAAATTTATAATTCTATACATAGTTTACTTATGTCATGATTTAATTAGGTATATTATAATTTATAAATATAAAAATATATAATAAGTATAACCAGCTTGACTTAACTCGTATAATTTTTATATAACCTATTATTCATGGGCCCCCACACGAACATTTTCAGTGGGGCCCATTATCTTCTTGAAGAATAAAATAAAAATAAAAATAAATAAATAAATAAAATATATCTGACAAATTAGTACTACTAGCGACTATACTTGATTCATTTAAAATGTCAACAATGTATAGAAGAGTAAAAGATAAAAATGAATACCTGTATATTTTACTTAACACACATTTTTTCATAAAAAATGCACGATCTATTTATAATTATAAATAACTAGCTGTTCCACTCGGCTTTGCCCGGTCAAAAGTCACCTCAGGTGAAAACCGAATTTTTTTTATATTATATTAATAATAATAATAATAATAATAATAGCTGAACTAGCAGACTTCGTATTGCCTCATTCCATAAATAAAAAAGCTAAACTTTTATATAAACAAACTTAAAACAAACCAAAAGAATCCGTTATTTAAAAAAAAAATGTACTGAGTAAGCGTGTGCTTAGTACGATATCAGTTATTACATCGAATGTATAACAATATATAGGTACGATAATTCATAAAAAAAAATAATAATAATATTAGTAATCGGTAAGTATTTTAATTTTTTTTTAATTTTCCGTAAAACTTTCTTAATTCCGAACATTTTCATACTCACTCACCTTTTAAACCTTCTCTGGACTTCCACAAATAATCTAAGACCGAAATGAGTTAAATCGGTCAAGCCGTTCTCGAGTTTTAGCGAAATTAACAAACAGCATTAGATTTGTATATATATAATAGATATTCTATAATTTATTATTTATCTAGTAGGTAAAGTAATACATTATTAAAACAATAGTAGGTGAAATAAGTAAATTTAAAATTTAAAATATACTTATTATCTGTACCTAATTATTATAATTTTTCTACATTCATTAGATGTAATTATTAAAAAAATACAAACATACGATAAATTAAAAGGAATCTATTTAATTACTTTATAACTGTATAGTTCATCAAAAACACATTCTTTAAGTTTTGTCATTTCCTTTAATTTGGCTATAAGTACGTCTTCATTCAATTTTAGCAATTTATACTGAGTAATGATTTCATTAGTTAATTCACATTGTTCGTTATATTTATTCTCCCAATAGCATGTCTATTAAAAAAAAACATTAAGTATTAATTGGGTTTTCATTTTACCATACTGCAGCCACCTTACAAATTGTTCTGATTCTGAATTCATTATTAATAAATTTATACTTGTGAATTAGTTATAAAAATTATAAAAAATATAAGCAATCCTTTTTTGTTTATAGCAACTGCAGATGTTAATAATAACATAATTCGTTAGCCCGAATAATTGTTAATTAAGTAAAAATATAAATTAAATTTTCTGTTTTAAACCATGCCATAGCAACCATCTATAAACAAAAATGTTCATCGTATATTTTAAAATGTCTGCTTGAGCACCTCCCTGGGTGGGCCTATCACTTTTTAACTTAGACTAAACCATCCTGGGAGTCACCCAAACGCATACAAAAAAAATCATTCAAATTGGTTCAGCGGTTTAGGAGGATTTCAGTAACATACTCAAATACAGTAGAATTATATACAAAAAGATTTTCTCTTTTCTACTTTAATAAATATATTAAAATATATTCGTTAGTGAAAAATGGTATTTTTTATTGTTTTATTATGATTCAAATTTAAAAAATAATATGTGCTCTTGTGATGCGGCATAGAATATTTTACAGTTTCACGACAACATAAATCATAATAAAATGGACGCTGATATTTATGGTTAATTTTTGAATTACAGTAGCTTGCAAATGACTTAAAAAAAAGTTTATAATTACATTTTTTAATTAATACAAAATGAAAGCATAAATTACTATTAGTTATTTTGACAAATTACTGATTTGGGCGTATATGTTACATTTTGTATGATTATTGATTAAGTAAATATTTTGTTTTTTTTAACTTTTTCAGCTTATTTAGATTTTGAATGTATACATTGTGCTTAATACTTTTCATATTCAGTGCTGAAATGTTTTTAAAGGTATATATATAGGTATATATATATATATAAAATATAGAAGGTATCAGTGGCATCATTTTGGTGGTGGCAAGATAGGCATTTGCCTCTATCTAATTTTAAAAGCAGTCCGATGGTTCGGTGACAGCTTGTTGCCGTTTAACCATTATTATTATAACAATTAATTCTACAATCAGTATTTAAAAATTTAAAAATTATAAAATAAGTCAAGTTTGAATGGTAATTTGATAAAATTTAAGTAGATATTTGTTTGCGACCGAAACGATCGGTATTTTTACGTACCTATTGGAGCCGGTCAAAACTTTTGCCCCTTCTATTGAAAACTGAAATTACGCCACTGGAAGGTATCTATTTACTTTCCAAAAAATAAATAAATGAATCTATATATCTGTATCTGAGATACAAAATATTGCGGATCTTAAAAGAAGTATCAACTAAGATATTTTTTAATGTACAATTGTTAATAAATTAGTTGAAACAAAAATATACTTATAGATACTTACATATTTTATTGTATATTTACTTATTATTTCACGAAACTCAACCATTGGATGGATTTTCCCCTCAAGAATGCAGCCATCCCTACCCTTATACATCACGCATATACTTATTGTAATATATACATATAATATGTATATTACAAATTATATAATATATAATTGAAATATAAAAAAAAAAAACTCAATGTTTATTTAATAGGGTTTTAAACACATATTTTTATTGTTAAAATATGATATACAAATTGATAATTATTAATTATATTCGAAAACTAGCATGGAAATGATAGTATTTTAAATCCTATGTTATTTTTTTTACTTTAATTCTGTAACTTTATATTTTTAAAATATTAAAATTTATGGAGAAAATACTCCATTTTGTTAGATCATTCAGATACTTTTTAAAAAGAAATAAGTATCTATATCTGCGTATAGATACTCTTTAAAGTACCTAATTCATTTGGGCTTGCATTTATAGATACTAATTGAAAGTATCTTAGGTATTACTGTTTATAAAAGATTGATTGTTTTCCAGATTTCTTTGTAGGTAAAGAATAAATATAATATAGTTGAAAAAAACTAATTCAAGTAAATGTGAAAATCAATAATAAACATAACGTATATTCAATATTAGCTAGTATAACCTATACTCTATAGGTATTGACTTTAACAGGGGCGGCCAAACAGTCGATCGCGGACAATTTCAAAGTCAATCATGTTAGAAATTATTTTTAAGGCCACGGGCTCTAAATGTTTTTTTTAATAATTATAGCTATTCAATAAAAAAAAAAAATTTGCTATAGAAGTCGATCCTCAAAGGTGAAATATATTTTTAGTAGATCGTGACCAAAAAAGTTTGGGCCACCCCTGAACTATAATATCTTAGTTATTTGTTTGTAGATCGAGCTCCGAAAAATATAGTTTTAAAATAATTATGCATAATTATTTTTAAATATGAAAACAACTATCTTTGATTACACAACTATATATATAAATACACCTTTATAACTCCTGCAATATCGATACTATTTTATTATACAATTATTTATTAAATGTATCCGTCAACTAATAATGATTATAGTTTATACTGTATTTTTGTTCACTTAGTAATTTAACTTGTAATATATAATAATGAATAACTATAAAATTAAAATGTTATTTAAAATATGTATGCATAAAGAAAAAAAAGAATATTAAACATTAATTATTTATTTAAAAATATAGATATAATGTTTATCTTTAAACTTGTTGTGTCTGTTGTTTACATCTTTTATATAGTTTCGATCTACGAATGTGCGATTATATATTTATCCTTAATTTTTATTCCTAAGGAGTAGTCGATTTTATTTGAACATAACAATTTTGTTATATAACATTATATAACATTTATTTTACAAAAAAAAAAAATATATATATATAAAGAATTCAATTAAAAAGCTTAGTGGCACCGAAAATATAAAAAAAAACTTGAACTTGAAAATTAAAAGGAAAGAGTTCAAGTACGACTAATTGAACTTAATGAACTTGCAAAATCCTTTGCTTACCTAACTCATTTCTTAAAATAAATTGGTGTTCCTAAATGCAATTTTATTTTATGTTTATGTTTTTATATTTTTTATTGATGATTAAACATAATATGACAATGATTTCAATAAAAATATTTTGTAATATAAAAATATAATTTTTGATTTGTGTTTAAAAATTGTGTTTTATGTTGACGCCCGGCACACCTAATAGCTTTATCTATGTACGTAAGGGTGCTGAATTTTTATTAGCCTCGAGCGTTAAATGTCCTAGATACGGTATTGCGTATATAAGTTGACGTCATGTTAAATTAAATTTTGGATATAGCAATTATTAACTTGAAGTGTAAGAGATAAAGATGACGTTTTAGGTTTTAGTATAGTCGATACTAGTAATACTCGACATAATATTATATTTCATAAAACAACCGTTCACTAATTAATTTTTTTTCTAATGTAATTAAACTATAAATAATGTTATAATTTATTATTAATATTCTCTATTTAAAACAAGCTACCTATTTTCTTTTGAATATTTTGTCCTAATTATTGGTTATTTTAACCCTTAATATTTTATCCTTTGTTTATTTTGACGTTTGGGCTTCGATATTTTGACTTTATAATGATTCAAATATTTAAATGCGGATATTTTATTCTCTGATGTATTATATTTTATCCCAATACCAATTTCTCATAAGTAAGGCAAAAAGCATGTATAATCAAGTTAGTCAACATAATAAACCTTATTATGTTTTCTAAGACAAAATACTAAAGGGCTAAACAAAAAAATATAAATGTATAATAATTCATTAAAATTGAATAGATAAATCATAAATCATTCGTCACTATAATGCATGTTTAATTTAGGACCATTAATTTACTATTAATTCATTTATTTAAATACTTAGTAAATTAGTAATTTATTTTTCTAAAAATAAGTATTCAAATTTTTGAAATTGTTATTTCTTTTGCCATTTATTAACATATATAAATATATAATATATGTTATAATTTATCAAAAATGAGTTTTCTCGTCAGTTGTTTTCAACTTAAAAATTACATTTCAGATTTATCATAATAACATTACGCTTGATACGCCGTCAAGACAATATATACTTGGCTTGTACAGTAGGTACCTGAAATTGTAAAATCGATTTCAAACAACGTGTAAAGTATGAAATATCAAAATAAATAATATAATATTATGCGTATATTATGTTTCATAGCGTGACGTGAAATACGAAAACCGGTACCTATAACGTTCTAATAAAAATGTCCTGCACTTACCTATATAATACATTATGCCTACTATATATTTTGGCTATGAGGGATAAGAGAACGATATTTTTATACATTTAAATACTCTTTCTCCCTCTCCTCGAAAAACGTTTGCATATATCATAATAATCACCTCTCAATACAATCACTGTGATAATATGTTTAATAATGCATAATGTTTAAATATTCACATTTATATAGTTATACATAACACGGCATTAATTATTTGCAACCATCGCTCCACTATAAAACAATACTGGACAACTCAGCTAGTGGTTTAGTGGTTTATTTTTGAACCACAATATAATAAAACGTATTTGTGTAAAATCGTTTATTATAGATTAATATTATCTTATTTATGTACAGGTGGCAAGGGGGTTCTTTTTTTCAATAAATAATAATGAATAAGTCTATAAATGTGGTGTTTTTAAATATGGTATTAAAACAAAAAAAGTCTTGAAGTACAGGTGACACCCAAATCCCACATGATTTTGACAAATTTTTGTCAATATTTGAACTTCAAATGCTAATAAAAAAAAATTGTGATTATGTATTCTTATACTTTTTTCAATCACTATAAGAATAATTTATGAGGAACTTTGTATTAAATTTTCAAGTATTTTGATTGGGCCAAAAAAATTTTATCGACACTCCAAAAAAAATGAAAATATCAGTTATCTATAAATAGCTCAAAAGCAGTCAAAATATTTTGAAATTTAAATCACGTAAAGAAAACGCGAATCCTAATAACTGGTAAAATTTTCAAGTATCTATAACTTATAGTTTTTGAATATTAACAAATATTTAAAATCGTTATCGTTACGCTATTTCCTAAATATTTAAAATTCAAACGCACTTAAAATTTTTCCTATAATAATGCTACGAGTTTTCTCTATAGATACTTAAAGGAAAACTTATGGAAAACTTAGTGTTGTATTTTTAATCCTTAGTTATAAACACAACAATTTTATGATTTTTCAACTTCAAAATTACTTGCAAGTATTCGCGTTTTCGACAGATTTTGTAAAAATTTGAAATATAAACACTTATAAAAGAACTGCGATTTATAATTTTTTTTTAACTGCAATAAGAAATCTCATAAGCAACCTTTTTTAAATTTTCAAAACTTTTTGGTCATCCAAAATTTTTTTATCATAGCTAAAAAAAAAATTCTCATAAAAATCGAAAATTTCTATGTTCTATAAATAACTTAAAAATAGTCAAAATGTTTTGAAGATTTGACTGTATATATATAACACTAACATCAACATTTGGTGAAAATTTCAAGTATTTACAGTGATTATTTTTTGAATTACAACCATATAAAAAAATCGATTTGGTCGAAAACTAGTTTTGCGTAAAAATTTCCGTTTTTCCTTAATTTTTTTTTTGGTTTTTCCCTGCGCTTTTTAAAACTATTGGGAAATTCAAAAAATGACCTCAATGCATCACCTAGATTCATTTTGCTATCGGAAACCACCCCCAAAGTTTGAAATTGAAGCATTATTTTGACACGTTCTCGTGTACACAATATATAAATAGAGACGAGATACTTATAAATATAATGTACGAGTATATGTGAGTTTATATATTATATATATATATATATATATAAATATATATATATTTACTTAAGCATAAAATATTGTTTTTTAATGAATAAAAAATAAAAAGTTTACCAGTGGTTCTAGATGAAATAACAATCAGATTATCACATTGGAACAATTTTAACACGCATGAATATTATATAATATTACTGTACCTACTGCACACAACTCATATTCACCTACTATTATATTATCGTATTTCTTATTTTTAATTTGTACACAAGCGAATTGCGATCACATGTATAATGCGTGTAACTATGTAGGTACTTAAACTTTGGGATTAGATATAGAGAGATATTACTAATACCCCCCCTCCATAAGTTCATGTTAATTTTCATCCTTAAACCATTAACTAATTTTCAGTATCATAAAAATATAAAATAACAAGTATAAAAAAAAAAAATGGTTTTGAGTCTGCACCACTGTTTAAAGTGATCTATATCTGCTTCATACTTCATAAAAAAATAATCCTAGTTTTGCCGCCGATGTAATAACAGTACAATAATATTCGCTCGAAACACTATTACTCGAAAATTATCGTCGTCAATTAAGCTTGGCCGCTATGAAATGAATTCCGTACGTGCACTGCGTGGCGGTGTACAGTATACGTAGACAAATACGCCGCGTTTATAGTAATTTAACGTTCTCGAAAAAATCAAAATAATAAAATAGCGAGGATATTACACGAATAAAGTGTCGACGCAATATAAAGCCGTGTTGTCCAGTTTTCCGGTTTTACGGCGAAACGTGCAAATCCGTGTGGGTTACCTATATAAATATATATTATTATATACCACGCCATGTTTCGATCACGTCGTCGACGACGTTTTAATATCGTTTGGTTTGTATAATGTGCCGAAACGAACGCGAAAACACGCACAAACGCCATAAACCTCAGCAGATAGACATTGAGTATAAGAAAGGAAGAGAGACGGACAGACAGAGACAGAATCAGCTTAGAGAGACGCTTAGCGAGAGCTTTTGGTACAGGTGTACACGGTCGTTACTCGTTTATAATAGTAATTTAGTTAGAAACTAACTGTTAGTTCATAATATTATTGTGCAGTTTACCGTGAACCGAAATTAAAAATAACGCACTTTCCATTATATAATATTACATTTTTTTTTTTTTTTTGGAAGTGTACACAATGGATACAATGGAACGGGGCCAAATTTCCAGTCTCCTCAGCACCCTTTCCCATCGCCACCGAAGACACACAATTTTCGGGATAGCCCCGCAACACTAAACTTATCTTTCCTCCTCACACCAACAGGTTTTACAGTATCAAAACTGTAAACGCGAGTGATGTTTTTATTAAGCGCATATACGAAGTGATTCTGTACGGAATAGGTTTGTCAACCTAGCTATTTACTCGTATTACTAATTATATTTATTATTTTATAATATTATTAATATTTATACATCTATTAGAGTAATTTATTTTACTATTTAAATTGATTTTTGCTAAAAATATTGCATTTTAACTATGTCATTATAATATATTGTATGTATAAAATATAATAATATAGATACGTTAAAAGTTTCGTTTTCTTGTGAATAATATTTTAAACTACAACAAAATAACTAAAGTAGTTCTTAAATAAATAAATAATTCTTTGTTTAAATATCAAATCAAATTTTTTTTTTTTTTAAATGCATAATATATATTTTGGATTTTTGGATTCCAGTACAAACTACTTACGAGAAACATTGTATTACATTTTTATAACTTAATTATAAATATTAAACATTTTATACATTTTCAACTACGAAATAAATTGCAAAATTTTTTAATTTTATCAAAATTTAAATTTAATATTTTTAAAAAAAACTGTGCCAATACGTAAGTATTTATTTTTGGTATTTTTTTATTGATACCTATATCAATGCTTATAAATTAAAAGGAATATCATAAAAAAAAAAATGGTAGGTTATGTTTTTTTGACAATCAACTTATGTGATACACAGGTATAACATACATCAAAGACACAAGTGTTTATAGGTATTATATTATAGATACATAATCATACAATAGGTAGTATAGTATAATATTTTAGGTGTGTATATAAGTATAAAATTCAAATAACGATAATACAATATAATTTTCTTAAATTTAGATTCTAAACGGTGCGATTTTATAGTTTATTGGATTATGCTTAAAATTTAATCAACCGCACTTGTTCACATAAAAATAAAATAATTTTTATTTAAACGAATAATGAGTGCTTCCCACATCTATAGCAAATAAAAAGAACATAATTTTATTCTTCCATACGATCACATCAGTGCGTGTAACCATAGTGAAGGACAGGAAAAGACACCGTTCGAAATTTCAATTTTTGTTCTTCCGCTTTAATACCTAATAAACACAACTACATAATAATAGTAACTCGTAAATACTGTCGGGGGACACTGACAACGATCTGCTAAATATTTTCGATGCAATATTATTTGTTACAACACGTCAAGTCGTCAGCTATTTAATTTTTTAGCTTTACATTATTTTGTTTATTATTATTATTTTAATTGGTATTTCAAAGACAAATTACGACGTCGTTGTGCACTGTTTAAAAAAATCATCCACATTAAATTTCATTGCGCTGTTGTTATAAATTATAATTATTATAATCATCCGTTGACATATATATTAAGTGTTAGACTGTCAGAATAACAAACCAACCTAACAGTCCCACAGGACCTCTAAACTCCACTTATTACTGTATAGCGGCCTGTGATCCGTGTGATCAAGGGAATGTGTTAAAACATTGAAAGCGATGATAAATTTGTTTTCATGTACCCCACTTGATAGTTTATAGTTTATACTCATCCGCTCTCTTAAACTGGAATTTAAAATTTGTTGACTTGTTTTACTCACCTACCTATTACTATCGCCGGTGAGAGTTACTAATAAATTAAAATATATAAGTAGGTATACAAAGTTCAGTAAAAAAAACTGACAAAATGAAATTAAATTGTATTCTAATCAATATTTTTAATTTATAGATACATATAAATATATAGAATACTAAATGAGTAATAATTTTTTTATCTTTTTATAATGAAAATTTAAAAAAAATTAATTTGAATACAATATTTTTTGAAATATCAAATTTGTAGAACATGTTAATATAAAAATGTTGATGGTAAAAATATTTATGTAAGTAAAATGGTTTATTTTTTACAATTTTAAAAATATATTTTTTTTTAGATTAAAATATGTTGATCCAATTAACGAAAAAAAACATTTTCAATTCAAAATTCATTATATTTTAAAATGTTTTAAATGAAAACATGTTAAAAAGTATATCTCAAAATCTAAATGTTTTGACTTAGGTATACAGTTATATAGGTATTTTATAATATGCAGACGCATAAACTTACCAAATTATAGGATATTATATAAAACTCAAAAATGTATAAAAAATTATGAAATTATAAGAATAATAAATATTTAGAAAAAATTATCTTACTCTACAAATAGATTGATATTTTAAAACTGTGACATCTAAACTGATTAACTCAAATAATTTTAAAAAAAAAATCATATTTACAAATTAACTATGTTAAAGTATCTACGAAGTACCAGTATTTAAAAAAAAAAATGAATACAATTAAAAAAATTTATTTTAAGATGTTTTCCACAATTATAACTCAAATAATTAAAAATAATAATATAAAAATATTGATTAGAACAAAAGATATTTCTTTTTTTCAGTTCTTTCTGTCTCGTATACTACTTATATACGTATACACCGTAAATTGTGTTTATTTAAACAATGACAAAAACAATTATTTATGCTATCCTTAGTCTCAAAGACCTATATTATATTGTCTGACCTGATTAAAAACAACCATGTTTATACTTAGGTTTAAATAAAATTCTGTTATATGTATATTGTATATATATTATATATTTTAGCGCGCGATTATTATTTTTTTTTTATTATTATTATTTATTTTAACTTGAACCCATTTATTTATACAAGATTGCCGCTTGAGTTGAAATTGGGAAAATGGTGGAAAATAAATTAAATTTAAAATCTTATATTTATATCTCGGAATTTATAAAATTATGAAATCAACAAGAAATAAAATTATTACTTATTACGCGTTTTATGGTAGTACCTACGTTATTATTTTTTTTTTTTTACATACAGCGTATTTGCACGACTAGGCATGTAATTTATAAAATAAAATCAACACAAATTTGTAATGATTAAACATGGAATGGTTTATTACAGTTATGCACATTAAAATATAATACAAAGATTGTTAATTTTTAAGAAAACGAATATATATTCTACTCAAAAAAAAAGTATGATAAGGTACCTATAATTTAGGTAACTATTTCCGTCAACTACAGGAAATTAACCTAGAAATGTATGCTACGCGATGTTACCACCTATAGATATTGCAACGAATTGTCTATAGATCTGATTATATCCATATAATTAATATGTTGCTCACTCACAAATTTTAGCTTTCATGTGAATTATTTATCTACATTCTACAATATAATATTTGTGTCACTCTTTTTATACTGGATGATTCATCAAGCATGCTAATCCCCATTGTTTCCTTAAATAATGAATTTTGATTTTTGGAATTATTATTTTATACCATTTATTAATAATGAGTATTAGTTATGACGATGGTCGGATAGAAGTAGTGCCATTATAAATTTTTTTATTCAAATGACAACCTACAAGTTTTACGGTAAATTATGAAACAGAATATATTTTTGAAACTTTGATATATCTAAATACATTCCAGACTTATATTGAAAATAGTAGTTCCTGAGTTATTAAAACATTTATGCTAAGCATATTAGTACTTAAAAATATGAAATAGGCGCAATTTTGAATCTAGTATTTATTATTCTTGAAAAATGTTGATAAATTATAATAATTACTAATATTTTCATATCATTGCTGATACCTTTCACACTTATTATTTTGGAGCTATTATAATTATTACACACATATCAAAAAATATTTAAAAATTATCCTTATTGGGTTATTTTACCTTATAGATAAAAATATTACTAATAATAATAATATTTATAGAACAATCGCCGATCTTTTCTTTTCGAAAATATTAAACACACTTTGACAAGTCAATCTAACACATTTATTGTTTAAAAATATTTACATAATATTTAATCGTTTAAATAATAAAACGCATATTTAATGTATAAAAATATTAGCATTTCTTAGATGAATAAAATAATAAATAATAATACTTTAAAAACGATAATTTATTATTAAAATTGTTATGATATTTTTTGTTATTTATAGGGTCATTTTTTAAGTCTTTTTAATACTTTTTTGTGTGCATTTTTTTTTAAAGATTTTTAGGTCACCAAGTTCCGGGCCCTAATTATTAACATTAAATAAAATAGTTGGTTAACTTAAGAAGAACTTCTTAAATTATATAAAAATATAGATATTTGAAAGTATACTCCTTGAATATACTAAAAGAATTCCGAAAACCGAAGTCTGATTAAATACATTACTAAATGAAGTAATGGGGGGGGGGGTGAGCATGCTTGATAAATCATCCTGTATATGTAAATCAAATATATATATATCTCATACTAATTTATACATACATACAAAATAAAATTGCAGACTTATCACATTTTTATCTATTATAAGTATTTAAACATTTTAAACACAGAGACGAAACTATTATCATAATTTCCCCTCGGTCGGATTCGTATTTCAATATAGAATACATTGTATATTATTATAAAACAAACACATATTATTATAAAATGATCCACAGCGACGTACCAATAGCATGTTCAACTAACTATTTTTTTTAACAATATGTAAAATAATCTGATTAATAATCATGATACCTACCTATTAATAATAATATTATAATGTATAATATTATTTTATACATTATATTTATAATATCATTAATATTTATAATCTTATTTTTGGAATTTTTAAATATACTTTAATACCGTTTTGTTTTAATGCTTGTGGATTTAAGATTGTCCCATTTAGATAAGGAGTGTGCTGTGGTGATACAAAATTTTGTTTTTCAAATTAGAACCACCCTTTTCACATTAAATTATTCAGAAACTACTTGTTTTGAATTTTGATTAAGACAAGTTAAATTAAAAAAAAAATCATTCACTGAATAATTTAAAATAGTACGAAGTTTCATTTGAGAAACAGAAGTATTTAATGTCACAGTACAATCATTAAAGTTTGATACAAAAAATTTTAATATTTAAAAGTATGGTCTAATAAGCTGCATATTTTTAGATTGTACTAGCTAATCAAAAAAGAAGGTGAATATGCTTGATGAATGTCCTGTATATAATGTATTTTCTAAATTATAATACCTACGCACGTTTCTAAATTCCAAATCATTCCTCATCAGATCAATCGATACGGACGATTCGGAATCAAAATGCATATGATCAAGGTCGTATATTTCACACGAATTAATATCCAGCAACCTCATATAGTTATATACATTAATTTTTCTAGAATTTATTAAATATAAGCATAATATAGCGTCAGCTACTGATTATTTGTACAGGCGTACAGCTATTTGTAGGTATTATGTACCGACTTTTGTCGAGCGAGCTCAAGGAAAAAATATTGCATACTTGATATAAAAATATACTTACCGCGAAAAAAAAATCACTCTATTCACTGTTTGTATACTCAGGTATAGTTACTACCCTACATATGTATTACTCTATATATTTCTTAGTATAATATATTATGATGTATAATTAAAGTCTAGACGCATTCAAAAAGTTGACCCACATTTTGTGTTACTTGCAGTAACTTACAAATCAAAACCTACGCTGTTAAAACCCAAGTTTTCAAATTTTTACTTCCTTCGCAATAAATATTTTTAATAGAATTATACCTACTAAATAGTTGACACGTCATGTTATAACAACGAAGAAATATTAGGACTTAGATTTGGTTCCAATATGAATTCATATTATTAAATTATCTGTACAAAACGAGTACCATGATAAGTAGGTACAGTGTATAATATGATGGTGTAATATATATATAATATAATTTTATTCGATGGACATCAAAACATAACGGATATAGGTACATAGGATCTTATCAGAACTCGAGAGACAATAAAAATGAGTGGTGTGAGTGTAAAAAAAATAAACTTTTTTTACGCCGCACGAAACTTTCATTTCGCTCGAGCGACCGAACGAATAGAAATCCGACTTGTGCTCTGAAGTGTATACAAATAAAATTAGTCGAGTCGGGTGAATACTGAATTTATTAATGATTGCTACCGAACGCGCAGTATTTCTTGGAACTCCAGTATATTATTATGGAGCGTACCGTACACGCGTTCGTAGCTGCGCAATAAATTAAAACTATTTTTGTACAAGTTCTCTGATACATAACATACACAACCACTTTTACTGCATACACGCGTTGTACCGTGTACCTATAGCAAATCTGAATTTACGCATATAATAGGAAAACTTCATAATATATATATATATTATACTTGATTGATAAACGTCCATAATAATATATATATTATTATAATATGTGCATATACATCGCAACGTGGTGCGGATGATGCAGTTTTCGAAGAACACGGCACCCTGTATGCATATTGCATGTTATACGCATTATCATAATATATTAATATAATATAAACGAATAAACGTGAGCATAAAATGTATATAGCATTGTAACAGCATCGAATGCGTTTCAATTATAATATCGTATAATAATAATATAATACTACTACACAATTACACACTTAGTGCATTAGAACATGAAGTGGAATAATTGTATTTGTTTAATATAGGTAACGATAATAATAATAAGTAATAACATATTGTTACGAATAAATGTTTTCTAATGTATAACATTTATCTGTTATTTACTGAAAATTACACAGAATAATTTTTTTTTTACCAATCGTTATTGTAGGACGGCGAGAAGTCGTGTGTTTGAAAATTATGTTGCCGATTAAAAACTATTGGTAATAGTTGGATTGGATCAATTGATTTGTTTTGTTCTCTCTCATAAAAAAATAATAATAATAATAATAATTTACATTTTTTTCCTAACATTTTTCGGTCTAAAATTATATTTCTATTTTCTTCAAAATATTAAAATATTTAGCCGATGCTTTAGCGTTTATCCTGGGCGTGGTCTTATCAATTAATAAAAAAACACTATATCATACGACTGTACTCACAGTTAAGTACTAACAGTCGATACTTCGTAACGTCATAACTTTGATTAATTCTAATTATAATGCACACGGGCGTGGGTGTATAGTGTATACGTAGATACTTTTTTTCATACTGCTTACCACAGATATCACTAATTTTAATTATGGTTCTTTTGGTTAAACGCAGACTTCTGTAAGACAGACACACGAGTGTATAATAATCTAGCAGCTCCAACAAAGAGATATCCACTACCTAGTCCACACTGTTTTTATATCTTACAACTAATTCTTTCTTCGTGTTATTTTTTTCAATTTTTTTTAGGAATTCTATCCTATAGCCAACATAAATTGTTCAAGTATGTATTTTTTCTGTATTTTTTGTAGAAAAGTTATGCATTTATACATGCATCTAAATTTTTCGATACCAATCTAAACGCCAGGTATATTATAAAACAATAAATTATATTAATTGGAAAATAATCTACGATTTAACCAAGATTCAGCGATATTGGTAATGCGTGCAGATATTCAGAATCAATCCGTTGAGCTACTAACTACAATCCTGATGAACTTAACAAAGAGCATACCACTTGTTAATTTTATCCACGGTCTAACTGTTTATCATATTACCGCTGAAGTACATAGTTGTATATTTAATCTAGCAACTTTATTTTCTATTGAAATCATTCGAAAACATAGTTTTGAGCTGTTAAAAATTTTCTTCTACCTATTAACATAAATAAATATAATATATATTTATTTAAAAAATATGCATACATGAGTTATTTAATACACTTATAAATTTTATTTTTATTCACATAATATATAATATATTATTTTTGCGATGTACAAGTATATGCCTAGGCATATAGTCAAAGCATTTAATTTTTATGCAATTCACTATTCACTGTCCACCTAAACATTTAATTAAATGCCTAGTCATTTAATAAACTGAATAACAAGTATCCTTACTTTTAAAACTAAAAGGAAATCCAATGCTGGCAAATTTCGATAAAGTAAGCAAAACTTTTTTATTTTTGTTATGCTTGGTAGTTAATCCTTCTATATTTGAATGCGACAATAAATAATGAAAATGAGATAAATGAAAAACATGCCAAATGAATATAAGAATATGTATATAAAAAATATCAGATATGGAGTTAATGACAGTAATTTCAAACTCAACTATAATTTTATAATTATCATTATTTTTAAAATTAATATTATATTCCAAAGCAAAATCATTAAGGACTGTAAATAATGAATATTAATCTATACATAAATTTTCAGTTATCTTAATGGTGAACAATAAACCATAAGGAAGGTATGCATTACATATTTTGTAATTTCCTCTCTTAATATATTCATGAGTTATACATGTATACAAATTTTTAAACAAATTAGGGCAAGATTAATATATTGCATCTACAAAATGTTGATTCTCGTCGTAATTTTTCGCGATAGCTGCACACGACAGCCGTAAATCATTTTAGATTCTAAACGAAGTAAGGGATTTTTAAAATAATATTTAAAATGACAAAAAAGGGTGGTCAAGTGGTTACCGTTCTACTATACATTAGGTGTGTGAAGCTTTATTATAAATAGGAGTGTTAAATTTGAATCCAATATTTAATTTTAACGTATTTAGGTCATTAAAACATAAACCACCTTTTTCACCACCCAATTTAAAATATAATATATTTTATATATTATTATATCCTAGGCGACAAATCATCTCTGTATCTTCATTCAGAATCGTTTTTTTTTTTTGTGTACAATAATGATACCTACCGTTGGATTCAAATTTAACACCCCTATATAAAATAGTGATCCACACGGTACCTAATTGTACAGCAGAGCGATACCCACTTGGCCATGTTATTTTTTTTTTTATAAGTACATACATTTCTTATTATGTTGGTTGTTGGCAACCCACCTGCTGCGTGAATGTTTTAAATGTGTTTATTTACTTATAAAGTTATAATGCTTAAAAATACCTACTGAGTTATCTTTTACCTATATAAATATCGTCTATCGTCACCGATTGTCTTAGACTTTCCATTGCATTTCCAAAATGTTTAAGCACGATGTATTTGTTTTTATTTCATTTTCTATCTTATTAACAATTATTTATTCGCGTCTTTATCGATACCTATTCGGCATACAAGTAAAAATGTAAAGTACATTATTTTTATTTAATATTATAATAATATGAAGTATCAGATTTTCTGAAACCTATGTTCATAATGTTTTAATAAAAACAGAGTTTAATTTATAATAGTACGTAATGCGTTCTTAATATGATTCAAAGGTTTAGTTTAAACCTTTAGTTTAACTTCTCAAGTCAGTACAACATAAATTATGTTTGTGTTGTTGGAAAAATTCTTACAATTGAACCTACATTTCTAAAAATGGTTTTAATATATATATATATATATATATCTTTGACGTGGTTTATAATAGTAAAACTAAATGACACTAATAAAAATAACAAGTACGAGATCAGTACTCGACAACGTGATTGCAATTTGTTCAGAAGGCAGCAAATTGTATGCTCAAATAAATTTATGAAAATATATGAAAAAAGTTTAAAATAAACGTTTTTATGCGATTTATAAAACTAACCTTTAATATAAATTTTGTATTTTTCATTTCAATAGTTCGTAAAAAGTTATGAAACCTTTAAGTACAATTTATCTCTAAGCAAATATTTAAAGATTACCCACGCTTGTTCCGCTGACAATGGAAATGCTATTATAATTGAGTAAGTAATTTTCATGAATTGAACGTTGATTTTACTAAAATATCAAACACATAAAGCGATATCGATGGGTATTTTATAAAATATACATAATACAATCCGAGACTTTTGTTTTTTATTTTAATTTATTTAAGGTTTTTAGTATTCAATCAATCGTGTCAATACGATATTTTATGTGTTTACAATGTTACAATAAAAATATTAAAAGATATAATGCATAATAGTATAGAAATATTGTCTTTATTTTATATGTGTCTGATAGATTTTTAAGCAATCATTGAGGTAGACGTTAGTGTTAGTCGTTAGTTAGACGGTAGTTTTTGAGGTATTTTAGCCGATTTTGAAATGGAGAGCTCCTTCGATTTTATTCAGCCTTTAGTGAAAGTTTTCTAATTGATATGTTATCCTTGTTTATAAGTATAGTATATAATCTCGTGGTTTTATTGTGAAGCTGTTATAACAGCGCATGAATCATGCAGGGCTTTAAGTTCTATTTTCAGGAATTTAATTTGGATAACTTGTAATCATAGGGGTGACTTGAGGGGGGACTTAAGCCCCTCAAAACGTAATCAAGCCATACTGGACGATTGAAGCATCTAAAAATATGTGTTAACATGGATAAGACAAACATAAGTCCCCGTCTCCCACGAATGTGACCAATTATCCGCTTAGGCTTGTAATTATGTAATTTATTCTCTGAGACTCTGTAGAAACGTATACCGGAAATATACATAGGTTTAAAGTAGTTTTAAAAATGACATAATAATAATTCTTTGTCAGACGTCTTTGACGTATCGTTTTCGTTTGCTGTAGGTACCACGCGTAATCGCAGAGGTATTGGCTCGCAAACTGCATCTCTTATATAATAATAAAATAATATCGGCAATGATGAAACTGTGTATTGTTAATTTTCTTTTTATTATGCCCGTATCAAATGTATGTACCTACGCCTGTATGTACTGATCGCAATTGTCAATATAACATGTACGTTTGGTTACTAAACGTATAATATATATTATATTTTATACTTTTTCTTAATACACACACGCGCGCGAGCGCAGTATTAATTTATGTGTAAAATATTTTAAATTAAAAGAACTAAAATTAAGTATAACGCGTAGTTATATTATACTCAAAACGTATAAAATAATTGTAAGACGAGAATTTAAAAATACAAGCATGGTATTCAATATCTAATATGAATGCATAATATATATATATATTATATATCGTGTGGGATATATTAGATAATTTATTAGACCACTCGTTATTATATAATATTAATTTCACGTTTATTGAACCATTCGGTCTCCGCGGCTCCATCGTGTCTCGTCAACTGGTATAATATTATTATGCTTACAATTTATAGTTTAGAGACAAATTAAATATGTATATGTAGATATTAGGTAACATTGTAACAACTACTAATTTTATTAATTTGTTGCCAACGGTATTGTTATTATATTACTTCATACATGAAGTGATCCCTAACATTAGTATGCTTTATACTGATACATAGATCAATCACAATGATATTAAAGATGTATATCATGCAAGAAATTAAATTTTACGTTTGTTATAAATTTATTATATACTCGGTAGACGTGCTACTCTATTGTTATTGTTAATAATTTAGTAAAAATGGAATTATAGAAATGTTTTTTTATTAATTAAATTAAAAAAAAACTGTTAAAAGTTATGAACAAATTTAAATATGATATCTAAAAAGAAATAAAATCTCTAAGAATCTCACCTATCTTTTACACACACAGTAATTGTACATATAACCACCAGTATATCTAAATATACCAGGCATAAGAACTCGTGACTGTTAATGGTCTAGATTGAGGATTTCCAACGTTTTAATTTTAATTCACAGCTAATCATTTTGTCTTTTTATCAATTTTCTTAGAGCATTTTATTAGAGACTACGGAGTCCATGTTTGCAACTCATCTGTACGGTGGTTTTATTCTAGGAAAGTGAAACTCGGTTCGAGAGTAAGTGGAAATAGTACAAATAGTCGATAGCCGTGTTTGGATGTCTAATTATTAAGTCAACTACGGGGAAAATCAATAACCGGCTTTGCCATCCACCTACGGTATATTAGCTAAGTCGATTGGTGATTATTTTGTTCCTTAAAGAAGTATTAAGTCAAAAGCAGCTGTGTTTGTGGGTCTGATGGGTGTATATATGTCATCACCGGTGTAAATCGATACGTGACAGCGTCTACAGCAGCTAATCGATTGCTTCGACCCATCGCTAATTATATTGTCTTATTGTACGCTGAATGTTAGTACATCAAAAAAAAAAAACTGTCAAGTTGAAAGCCGTGTTTGATCAAACCAAGTTACCTAACCAAGTTCCTGTAGAATATTATTATTATTATTAAATATATTTAACACTACACAGAATTAAAACAAAAATATTTTATGGCAAACTTACGGTGTGTGTGTGCGGGCGGGTGGATATTTGTGTGTAATAACTAATAGTATATTAGTATCTATACTAAATCCGGTTATATAATAATATAAAATTATGTGTGAGCTTGCGGTGAAATGATCCCGTAATTCGCATTATATATCCGTACAAATAAGGTAGGTACGTATTCAAAAAGTACGATCGTTTTATAAGCTCTCCGCTGGGAAGTCTGTCTAGCCGCCCTTGATATAATGCATGCACAAGCACAATACAATGCAATATACGTTTTACATAATAGAAATGTAAGCGCACTATATGTAACGTGTATGATATTATATAGCAAATATTATCGTTTTCGTACGCGGCGAATAATAATAACCGGAACAACGGTGCAGCGCTTTCGTGCAGTGGCATATCTCTCAGGATGGAATTATACCTACTGTACAATGTAACGTGCGAGAGATCCCGCCAAACAATTTTTTTATTTTATTTGTTTTATTCGCATATATTGAGCCATATATATTTTATTGTAAATTTCCGTTATAGCGTCCATGATGATTTGAATTGCAACGGTTTGTTTATTTTGAAAATCTCCATCTCTCAAGCAATACAAATTGTCTCCCTTTAAAGTTTAAATGTACACAACAGATTATTTAAATATTACAAAATCATCAAATTTTACACATTTTATACAACGTTTACGGAGTAATAAATGATAAACGAACAATGTTAAATTATTTATTGTAAAAATATTGTTATTGAGATAGTTATTTATATACTATTATATATTTATATCTATATAATATCTATATACATACCTAAACATATATTTTAATAATATGCTAACTTCTATGTACATAAAGTAAGTTGATAATCTGCAATCGATATAGTTGGGTATAGATTTCTAAACATGCACGTGATTATTTTATTTTATTTCAATGTGTATAGTGTTTCATAGGTCATCTCGCCAAAATAAAATTATGATATAAAAACATTAAAATCTCAAAAAACAGACTATAATAATTATAGTTTATTAATTATTAATAAACTAAATATAATCAGAATTTAAAAAGTATAAAAATCTGTCAAGTTGGATTTATTTGAAAATAAGTTATTATTAATGAGGTATAACTTATACATTAGTACATAAAATGTGTAAAATATATAAAACAAAAATAGTAAAATTCATAAAATGTATTTTATAATAAGTTTTAATTGATAAATATTAATAAAAATACATAGTAATAAAAGATAACTTACAAAATAAAAAAAATTATAATAATATTTACCTAAAATATAAATAATGCAAAATAAGAAAAAAGTTAGTAATTACTTTGATGTATAGTGGATATATATATTCTTTGCATACCTTAATACCTACATAAAACGGTTCTGAGAGTTCTAATACAGTATGACTATAAATTACTCTAAGTATATTTTATCATTTAAATATCTAATTTTATACAAATTTGAAATTAAAATGTCTATATAAAACAAACTGCATTTAGGTATACTCGTATATATTATTTTTTTAAATATTATAGTTACAAAACATAGATTACACCTTACAAGAAACTTTTTAATAAATTTTTAATTCTTAGCTATACAACTTAAACATTACTAAGTATTATGAATTTTTAACTACAAGATGATTTGCTAACTTTCGTGTTTTTGATAAGATTTTAACTAAAACATTTATAAAAATAAACATATTTTTTAACTATATTTTTTTTCGATATTTATATTTCTTAGTCGATAAATAAAAATGAGGAATCTTATATTAAGAAATATACAAAATATTTTTAAAATTTTATCATATTATATAGAAAATACTGATATAAAGATTTATTGACATTTTCAAGTATCTATGTTTTTCATTTATGGGTAACACTAAAAAATCAACAAAATGTTTATCTAACTTGGCATAAACTCACTAGCTGTTTTCCCTTTTTTTATTTTGTCCTGTTATTTTAAAAAGTACTGTGAATTCTACCTTTGACCCCTCAAAGTAACAACTAAATCTAATTTACTACCAAAAAAAGGCCTCAAAGTTGAAAATCAAAGACACAAAAAACTACATTATTTAAAAATCAATACATTCATCGCTCTGCCTAGAATCCAAAATTTAATTCGTTAGTAGGTTCCTAATTTAATATTTTTGCTCAGGAAACTATATTTTAAGAAGTTACAACATGATTGTATAACAATTATTGCTCGTCTTACCTTTTTACTTGCAAAAACCGCAACACGATTTCGCTCCATGAAATATAAGTGTTGTTCTTTTAACAATTTTCCAATACTTTATTAAAAATATTTATACATGATCAAATAAACATTTGTGTTTTCTCATTAGAGTCATAAAATTAAAATATACAATTTTCAAAACCGATACACTATAATACAATAACCGGGTGTGTACTTTTATTAATTATTTTTAAAATATAGTGTATGAGTGTTCTAATGTCAAACAATGAAACAATTTTTAAAATATCCAACAATTTACTTTTGTTATTAGTCCTAAGCCTGTACAATTTGGAAGAAAAATTATTAAAAGGATCAATACTTATTTCTTGGCGCTCAATCGTGTTGTAACGGTTTTACAAAAAAAAATGCATTTTTCTAAGAATGTATACACCTAATAATTATTATAATATTAGCTATAATTTCAGACTTCATTATACCAAATTTTATTTTACATGGTGTTAGGCCTTAGACTTATACTGTACATCAATGAGTATACTATGATTTCGTATATAATATGATAGAGCTATAGCAGACGTTCTCATAATAATACAATATATTATATAGATGAGTAGGTATATTATATTATATTTAAGTATAATATACGAAAACTTCTGTTATCCTTATTATTATGTGGAATATTTATACATATTATAATATTATAGCCTACCTATATTATATGTATAAGTGTATAGCTATTTATTTATACAGTCAGACAGTCGTATATAAATAGACGTACAATAGAGTGTATTATGGTTTATTAACGTTTACAAGCGCAAAAGTCATATGTTATACAATATACGTTCTATATTAGATTTTGAACGAAGTGATGAATATATTAATTTTACAATGATGTGTGTTTTTTTTTCTGTGTTATCTGTGTCTGTGTACACTGTACGTCTGTACAGCATAACTTGTGGAAATAATGCTTCAATTTCAAACTTCAGGGGTGGTTTCTGATGGCAATGAATATCCTTGGTGCATTATAGAGGTCAAAAGTAAGAAGATTAAAAAAAATCGGTAAAAATAACGAAAAAATTACAGAAAAACGGGAATTTTTACTCAAAACCAATTTTCGATAAAATCGATTTTTTAAAATACTTGAAATTTTCACCAAATTACTATCCAAAAAAATTTGATTATTTAATACAAGTTTTCGCATAATTATCGAAACAATTTTAGTCACAATTTTTGTATACGCGTTTAAAGTTCAAATTTTTATGTTAAAATTGAGAAAATTTACAAGTAATTTTGTAGTTGAATATTCAAAAAACCTTTTGTCATTATATCTAAGGACTAAGGTTAAAAAACTCAACACTAAGTTTTCCTTCAAATAGCTATAGAGAAAACTCAAAACGTCGTTATAGGAAAAAATGTTATAAGTTAAATAAAGCCGAAGAAATTTTTATCGGCGTTTATAAAAAAAAAAAAACTAATCAAAAATGAATATTTAAAATGCCTATAAATATAGCATTAAAATTAGAAAATATTTTGAAAATTAAATCATGTAAAGAAAATACCTCTAAAAAACTAGTAAATTTTTCAAGTACCTACGAATTATACTTTTTAAATAATAACAAATATTTAAAATGATTTGAGGATACATTGTTATCGTTAGACAATTTCAAAAAAATCTAAAATTCAGACGTTCATAACATTTTTTGATTTTTCCTAAAATGACGCTTTGAATTTTCTCTATAGCTATGTAATGATATGCTCACATATCATGATTTATGGTTGTAAATTTCTTATTTTTGTTCAATATAATAAATAACGGTTAAGTTGTCGCTCGCAATGTCCGGTATTGAATTGTCTAAGTGTCCATGCACTTATCAGTTTGATGGGTGCTCATGCACTGAGGAGAGAAGACGAGTTTGTTAAGCCAGCTAGAGTCGCAGGCGGCCTCATCAAAAGTCTCCGCATTTCAAAGAAATTGTCTTTATACCTAGGCGACAGAGACCCTTACTGGACCATCCATTGTCTCCGGCGACACACGAAATAGATCACATGTGTTGTGCTACACTGTCACAACTATGCATAATATATTAATATCCTACGTGGCCAAATAATGTAAATCGTTCCTTCTATTAGTGGTTTAAGATGTATGGGTTATAAGAATTATCTACTTGCGACAACTTGCCGTTATTTATTTTATTTAATAAAAAATAAGCAATTTACAAACATGATGTGTGAGCATATTATCATTACAGCTATACAAAGAAAAACTTATGGAAAACATAATGTTGAATTTTTTAACCTTAGATATAAATTAATACTAAACAATTTATGAATTTTTATCTACAAAATTATTTGCAAAATTTGGCAGTTTTGACATATTTTGTAAAAATTTGATCTTAAAACACTTATAAAAAAAAGTTGTGAATAATAATTTTTATTATTTTTTTTTTTTTACTAAAATAAGATCAATTTATTAGAAACTTTGTATTAAATTTTCGATTTTTTAGGCACCTAAATTTTTTATCAACATTTCAAAACAAAATACTTTGAAAAATCGAAAATTTTAGTGGTCTACAAATATCTTATAAAAACGTTTGATAAAAATTGAAAGTTGATCTGTTTTTGAGTTTACAACTATTTATTATATTATATTTTATATATATGAAAAAAATCGATTCTGTCAAAAACTGGTTTTGCATAAAAATGCCCGTTTTTCCGTCAATTTTTTGTGGTGATTCCCGATTTTTTTAAAAACTACTGGAAACTTCTTACTTTTAATCTCTAGAATGCAACAAGGATATTCAATTTATTAACAGAAACCACCCCTGAAATTTGAAATTCAAGCATTATTTCAACAAGTTATGATGTACTATGTACATTGTACATTGTACACAGACATAAAAACAAAAAAAACATATATATAATCATTGTAAAATCAATACATTCAACACTCCGTTCAGAATCTATTATATGCTTACTTAATATTTTAATAAATAGATTTTATAATAAATATTTGAAAAATACAACAAAGCAATATTACAGTAAAATACCTATTTATTAACAATTATAAAAATTTATTATTATAAATTATAATAATTATAAATATAAAATAATAATATAAAAAATATATAATAATATAATATAATATAATATAATAATAAAATAAAATAATATATATAATTATTATTTATTTATTTATTTATAAAAATTTCAATCACGAATAAAATAACTGTTGTTTATTTTTTTTATTTCAAGCATTGATTTAAATAATTTAAGTGAATATACTTATTACGATTACCTACTGTTATAATTTATAGACATTAGTTTAATTTGTGATATTTTATCAACGTTAAAATAATTTAATTTTAGGAAAACAAAGAAAAATTGTTAAATAGCTATGGTAAATGTAAAAGCACAAAATATAATATGTGACACGAGGTTAAACTCTAAATAGATACTGATAACAATATTTTTAAATAATTTTTATGTATTATATCATATTGACAAATTTTAGTGTTTACAATGCTTAATAAACTAACTATTTTATCTTTATTTACACACATTCGTCAAATATTTTGACATGAATAGACAAATTATTTTTAAATATCAAGAGATTTTTGACTTTTGTACTGTTTCAACATTTTATATAATATTTATTTATTTTTTACATCATATTTACATATACCAGATTACTAACTATATACAGGAGTATCACCATGATAAGTGAAATTCACATGTAATTTTAATATAAAATTGTTAAATACATAACACACCATATTTATTTAAGTTTTTATTTATACTATAGTGATTATATTATTAGTGATTGGATAAACTAAAATAAAATTTAAAAATAAATCTTTTACAATCTTTGAGATAGGTACCTAATTCATAAGTTTTTAGTTTAATTTACTTTAACTACCTATATAAATTATATTATAATAGATGTTTTAATTTTTTTATACAGATTTAAAAAATGATCTTAGGTTATACACTTCTATATTGTATTAGAATCAAGTATAAATTACAACTTGAATGTCTTGCTTTTTGAGATTTTGAAAAAGGTGTTGAATGTATTTTTTTTTTTTTTACAATGTCTGTTTGTGTGTGTGTCTGTGTCTGTGCACACCATAACTTGTTGAAATTTAACTTCAATTTAAAACTTCAGGGGTGATTTTCGATGGCAAAATGAATATCCTTGATGCTTGATTTTACTACATGCCTATGACATATTTTACCTATACATAAATATATAATCGAACGTGTTCTGATCCTAGTGAGTGACTAACTAATCAACGTTTAGCAAAAACTACCGTTCACCGATTCATTTGAAATATTTTGAATTAATGTACTTATTACCATGTATAGATGAGCTAAAAAAGGATTTAGTTAAATTCGCATTTTAAAAAGAAACTCCCACGCTGATATTTATTGTGGGCTCACAAAAAAATGATTATTTATTTATTTTTAATTTTAAATCCTATGTAAAAATTCAATATGTTTGGAGGTTATCAATCAACGACGTACAGTTAACCTAGTCCTAGTATGGCTAATATCCAGTAATATCTATTTATGTTTAGTTAATTATATTTTCATAATCATATTTTAATATTTCATAATTTGCAATTTTTCCTTATATTATAATAAAACGATAATTCTAATATATATTATATATTAATTTTATTGTTATGATAATAAAACATTATTTCTCGTTGTTTTTCAAGACATACAAGTTTCATTATTTAATTTTTGTATACTTATATTTTTCTAATAAGTATTATTACCACCCTATCTGATTTATTGTACCACACTAAATAAAAAACTAATCCACAAAATTTCCTACACATTAATTAATTTTTAGTTATTAATGTTATTACAACTAACCGATAAATACCGATACTATATAGGTATATTTATTATTATATAATAAACGTATTTTTAAATTCGTCAATAGATATGATAAAAATGATTTCCCAACATCTATCAGGGGTATATCAAATAATATAGCATTAAAAAAAATTTTTAACTGTAATTGTAACTTTTTTTTTGCCCTTACATAATATAGTTATTAATTAAATGTTAGACGTTAGTTGACTGTATTATTATATTATGAATGTATTGATTTTACAATGATGTGTGTGTTTTTTTATTTTTTGTGTGTCTATGTACACTACTGTACAGCATAACTAGTCGAAATAATGCTCCAATTTCAAATTTTGGGGTTGGTTTCAGATGGAAAAGTGAATATCCTTGGTGAATTATAGAGGTCAAAAGTAAACATTTTCCAACAGTTTTCAACAAAAAAATGACAGAAAACCGGGATTTTTACGCAAAACTAGTTTTCGAACAAATCGATTTTTTTATATGGCTGTAATTCAAAAAATTATCACTGTAAATACTTGAAATTTTCAATAAATGTTTATGTCAGTGTTATCTATATATAGTTAAATTTTCAAAATATTTTGACTTTGTTGGGTTATTTATAGACCATAGAAATTTTCAGTTCTTACGAGAATTTTTTTTTCAAGTGTCAATAAAAAAATTTTTGATGACCAAAAAAACTTGAAAATTTAATATAAGGTTCCATATGAGTTGTTTTTATTATAGCTAAAAAAAATTAAAAATCGTTAGTCATTATTTTTTTTTATACCTAAGCGTTTATAATTTAAATTTTTACGAAATCTATCGAAAACGCGAAAATTTGCAAGTAATTTTAAAATTGAAAAATTATAAAAATTTTTGTGTTAATAACTAAGGATTAAAAATACAACACTAAGTTTTCCATAAGTTTTCCTTCAAGTATCTATAGAGAAAACTCGAAGCATCGTTATAGGAAAATTTTAAGCGCGTTTGAATTTTAAATTTTTACGAAATAGCGTAACGATAACGATTTATCCCTAACAATTTAAATGTTTATTATTATTCAAAAAATATAAGTCGATAGATACTTGAAAATTTCACCAGTTATTTAGATAAGAATTTTCTTTACAAGATTTAATTTTCAAAATATTTTGACTTTTTGAGCTATTTATAGACAACTGAAACTTTCAATTTTTCTGAAAAATGTTTTTTTTTTAAGTGTCGATAAATTTTTTTTGACTCAATCAAAATACTTGAAAATTTAATATAAAGTTCCTCATAAGTTATTCTTATAGTGACTAAAAAATAATAAGAATACATAGGCACATTTTTATTTTATTTTATTTGAAGTTAAAATATTGACAACAATTTGTCAAAACCATGAATATTTGCAAATTATTTTGTAGGTATAATTCATAAACATTTTTTGTATAAGTAGCTAAGAGTTGAAAATTTAATATAAGGTTTTTTATAAGTTTAGCTTACAATAATTATAAAAGAACTTACATTTTGGTGTATTCAGGTCATTAAAACATAAACCAGATTTTTCACCAACCACTGGAAATGATATCCTAGGCTGACAAATCATCTCCGTTCAGAATCGTTTTTCGTATACAATGATAACTTTCATTGGATTCAAATTTAACACTCCTATAACATCATAGTGATCCACACTGCACCTAATGTATAGCAGAGCGGTACCCACTTGCCCGCTTTTTTTACTGATGCATATATTTTTTTAATCTATATTTTTTTATAATAAAAATAATTATTATGCATGTATTTTATCATTATCGCCGAAAATATTTATCTCCAAAACAACAGCGCCGAAAAGTCCTATTCCCATATTATTGATATTTGGTATATGTAATAGGCTAGACGCTAATATACCAACATGCTTAAGTACATATACAAATGTCCTAGGTATATATACAATGGTCAGTGTTGTAAATTGTCCTGTTCAAATGTAACATATATGCTACATACATCACTACGTATAAGATATTGGGTCATGTAAAATAATAGTTTTATACCACGTGCTAAAAATAAAAAATAAACCTATGCCCTAAACTCCTGAAGTTAAGACGGTCTATTCTTCTTCCTATAACCTATAGCAGTGCTTATAAATTATAATACGATATTATAATTAATGTGACATAATTTACTAATGTGCTATTATTAAATCAACATTTTAAATAGGTACAACCAAGTTAGTTGAGCAATATTAGGTACAACTTTTCAAAAAGGCAAATAACTAACATAATTAAATTCATTCTATATCATCAAAAAAATACGTATAGAAATTAATTCGTTGCGGACGTATTATCCGTGGTATTATGATATTATAAGAATTTTACTAATTTTTATAAGTATATATATATTATCAGTACATAAGTGAAAAATACAATTTTCAAGTATAATTTTAAATAATTTTTATCTTGATATAATAATAATAATATATAAAATGGTTTTTATATGGATAATAGTGAATTGTTTGTATTAAGAAAATGTCAACGTTGACGTTCTTTTAAGAAAAGAGAGTTGTTTAAATATTCCATTGCTTCACTAAAAGTTAAGCCCAATTTAACTAAAGCCCACTGCAACCTATAGATAAATAGGTGGCTGGTATTGCTAAGCTATAAATATACCTGCAACATTAAATTATTATTCTACAACCAGTCCACGTCTCCATAAGGTATAAATATATAGTGTGTATAATGCGCATCGAGTTTCGCGATCTCGCATGCATAATGCATCCTTTATTCATTTATTGTATTATATATTAGTAATTTATACGCACCGACATCCAAACGTGGCGCCCTTGCGATGTACCTTCCCGTTTTATACGTAATATACGTTTTTCATAGTGTCAAGGGGCGGCTTTCATTTGGGCAAATAACTCAAAATAACATATCGTTTGGGCGAAATTTACACAGACTTATACATCGCAGAATTGTGTCAAGCGTTGGTGCCGAGGTAGGTAAGTATTATAAGCGAACTGCAGCAACAACGCGTTCAAACGTTTTATAACATTATATAACGTATTAATAGGTACGAAAATGTAAACAATTATATCGAGTAGGTACAATAATATTGTAGATTTTTATTTTATCTTTTCAATAACTTATTGTAATAATAATTTTACAATTAATCTCTATATAGGTAATAGGTACGAAATATATTAATTTTAGTAGATAGGTAGGTATATATTATTATCAAATAACAGTAACTATTATCTAATAAAAATCGTACCTACCCATAAACTAGATACATATATTTTATATATTTTCTGTAAGTCGAATTTTCAGTAACTTGAATTTTTTTTCACCCCCGACAGATTCGAGTTATCGAGCTTCCACTGTATTACTCGGACAAAAAATCGAGAATAAACATATATTTCGTGAATCTTGAAAGTGACGACGTATGGGACGACTTACAATCCGACTGCAATTAAAATCGTACCGTACCTACTATACGTCTATACATATGTTGTTCTCTGGTTGAAGTCAGTGTGCTGATGGATTATTATAAGTACCTATATAGTTTCTGAAAAATATAAAGCTCGCTACACTACTGAAGCAAACGAATGCAATCATGGGGTGTAAGGGAGTGCACTTGGATCCCCCTGGCTTTTAAAAAAAAATTGAATGGTATTATACTTTTTTATAATATAATATTTATAATATCAAATAATAATAATACAAATTATTATTATTATATAATATATAATAATTACCTACTAATATTATATAATACATATTATTAGAATTAGATATCACCGTATACTATGGAAAAATGCACCCCCCTGATAAAATTCCTGGCGACGCCTATGAATGCAATAATCACGGATCATGGGCGGCTAGGAAATGCAAATCGTATATATAATTACCATGTACCTATAATATGTATGTTGTATGTATCTAGTATATTAGCATGCATAAGTATACATAAATGGTATTTTGTTATTTTGCGCTTAGCCTTTCGACCCATAGTCAATTACCTACATCTGTTAAATTATACTATTAATTAAAATAATCAAGAAATGTCTCAGCAATATTATAATATTAAATTTTAGTATGTGTGTATTTTACATGTATATATAATATAATATTATATAGGTACATAGGTAGGTGGCGAGTTTGCAGTAATCGTATTATTTCGCGAGAAACAACCGTTAACTACCTTGGCGTGTAGCGAGGGATGCAGCCAATGGGAATGAGCCGTGTGATTAACGGTCGTCATGTCTATACGACTAGGTATATTATTATATTTGCGGGCGTCCTGTCCTCCCTCGTCATCTCAAAACCACTCTTCCAAGACTGTACCCGCCGTCGGCGTGTACTTTGTAATATTAATATTTTGAAAAGCTTTTTCCGAGAAAAACGGTTTTCGAAATATCAAATTGCGCAATTTCGAAAGATCGCTCGTCGCCGCCGCCGCCGCCGTGAGTCGGTCGTCGACCACCAGAGGGCGCGCGCGCATGGAGGCTAACTACAACCACGGACCGCGGCTATTGTCTCGGTGGCGATGGCGCGCACTCGCACTACCTGTGGGTTGGACGCGGCGGTGAAGTGGCGCTCGGTGACCGTGGTGGTGGTCGTGGCGAAGGTGGCGGCGGGCTGGCGGTGACGACGCAACGCAATGGAAAGGACTTTTTATCATTATCAAATTTAGTTTACTTTTCGTTGTCGTTCGGCTGGTCGTCTTTGCGACCGTCGCCTGCGTTATTTTACTTACTTACGTCGTCGTCGTCGTCGTCAGACTAGTTGTGGCGGGACCGCGACTCTGACGCTGCGTGCCGTTTTTCCATGGATCTCAACCAGAGGTGAGTGTAGACGTAGTCGACGAAAATGCGCCGCGCGCACCCGTCGTCGTCCCGACCGTAGCCGCCGCAACGCGCGTCCCGTTCGCCGTCGCAGCGCGTACGCGTCGCTCCCGAGTTTTGATTCTTCCGCCTTTTTGAGCGCGTTGGCAGTCGCCTTTATCCCGTTCAACCGTCGTCACTTATTGAATGCTCGAGCTCTACGACCCAACGGCCGCCGTGTGCTATCCATCATCACGGGACATGTCCTGGCCTTTGATTTTTTTTCCTGTTCGTCTCGTTAATCTTTGGTCCATAACTTCGGAATGCGAAGCTCTACAGCATGAGCGATTGTTACCCGACAATTGACTTATTAGTTTTTACCCTGCAGTCAGCGCTCTAAAGTATTTCCTATGCTACGATTTAACTTCACGGGTTTGTCGTATCGCTTGCGGCGTCAACGTATTCTAGATTTTCTCAATTTGTTAAATTCTACGGTAATTATATTATAATATACAATATAAATATACTTTGAAAAGAATATCTTACTTTACCTTTAAGCTCTTTTCGGTGTATTTTATATTGTGCAGCTATAAATCATAGATATTATACAGGTTATATATACCATCTACTTAGGTAGTTGATTACAATTTTTTAAACTAATTTTACATGTTTTTTTTTCAGATTATTTGTGCCAACATAATTATTGAACACCATAATAATGTTTATTAAGAGCCTGTGAAATAACTAAATAAATCATGGAGCTCCAAAATTGCTTACCTTCTATGAAAAATGGTATGTTAATAGATTTTTTATTCTATATTAGGTAGGTGCCTATCTAATATATGTTACTTGGATATTTATATTGTACATTTAAAATATAATTTAAATCTATAAATATAATAAATGTATTTTTGTTTGTTAAGTGTTTTAAACAGTATAATTGTTACCATTAGATTGACATTTTTATATCAGTACAGTATGGAACCAGGAATGTTTTATTATAAATGTAATTATTAAACTTAGGTAGTCAACATATTTGCTAAAAATATTTAATTATATAACCAGGGCTCGGATTTTATAGCACTAAAAATTACTAGAATATGCGCTATAATATGCCCTTTAAAATCTTAAAATAAGCGCTATAATATGCCCTAAAACCACAATAAATAGCAAAAAAAAAAATTTATTTTGTTCACAAATTAAAAAACTTTTATATTTTTAAATTAATACCTACATCTATTTTTTCTTTTAAATTGATTACTTGCAAAAAAATATATATATAAATAATGATAAAACATTTATATTACAAACTTTTTTTTTTTTATATATATTAGGTAATACTTAAATTTGTTGATTCATTAAACTATAAAATATAAACGGTTTTTGAGTAGCTATGGTAACTATTCAAAATTGTCATTTTGTCATGATTGTTATTGAAAGTTACTATAGAAAATTAGGCGAAAACGACATTAAAACTTAAAAAATAGTACTAAAAGTTAAAAAAATCCTTAATATATGCAAAAAATAGCAAAATAAAATTTCCTATTTGGAGTCTGGTGCACATAACAAATTTATAGCTTACTCTGTTATTTTTATCTGTATCCAATAAAAATTAGCTAATGCTATAAAATCTGAGCCCTGTTTACAACTAAAGTAAAATTATTTAATACTTTGGTAGGTATTCAAGTTATTAGATTGTAAATGTAATATTACATACCCAAAAAACAAAAATTTTAGTTAGGTATAGGTTTTTTTTAATTTTATACTCAATGTTGTGTGATATAATGTTTTAAAATAATAGTTTTCTTCTTTTTTTTTAATATTTAGTTTTTAAATTAATGTAAGCAAATAGGTAATTAGTTTAATATAGTAAAACTTAGTAAACTCATATAGGCACTAATTTAGCTAATTATGTCTTTTTAAGTAATAAGTTCTTTTATAACCTTTCCTAATCTAAAAAAAAAAATGTTTAGTTTGATAAAAGATTCAGATCAGTGTAATCTAGTTATTTTTCTAATATTTAAGAAACATTTGCAATTTTGAAATTTTGTTGTATATTTATATTTTTAATTAAATGTTAAAATTATATTACCATTATTTTCTTTTAATTTAATATCAAAATCCATAGAGCTATTACCTATTATTATAATTTTGGAAATTTTATTTTGGTTATAATTAAAATGTATTATATTTAAATAACTAGATTATAAATTATGCATTTTAGAAAAAGAATTTTAACTAATGTATTACTTTATATTTTGTATTATACTATTATAGATTACAAAATTAATGAAATGAATGACCAACAAGAAATGATTAACAATGTACAAGGATGGAACACAATGGCAATGCCAATGTCGTCACATGATATTATGATACCAGTTCCAATAAAAATCCAACCTTCACTTGGTATTTTGGACCAAAATAACATCCCAATAAATAATGCTAGTCCACATCCAAGCGTCATACACACAAGCCCTCAGACACCACATGTCAGTAACTTATTTAACATACTAATAGGTTTTATCTATTTAAACATAATATAAACAATTTTTAGGGCTTGCCAATAAATACATATATTGAACCTGAATTACCAATAGAATTGTTGCAACAAGGGTGGAAAAAATTTTGGAGTAAACGTGAGAATCGACCTTATTTTTGGAATAAGTTGACAGGTGAATCTCTTTGGGAGTTTCCACCTTTGAGACAGGTATGTATGAATTCAGTCATAAATCATAGTGTTGTATTATAATATATGATAAAAAATTTTAGTTTGACGTTACATCAGACCCTTTGGGGATAACAAGCGATGGTCAACATAATGGAACAAATCCAATGTTATTGAAAAAAAGACCTGCAGAAGAAATAGTCTTAGGCCCTGCAACCAAAAAAATGATACTAACGTAAGTTTTTGGTTTTAAAAATTAGTAGAGTAGTCTGTCTATCAGGAATACCTATCATATAAGATGTGTTGAGTAAGTTAAGTTAATACCATGCCTATATTTTATACACATATATATATATATAAATATTATAAATAAAACAATAACATATTGTTATTTATCAGTCATTAACATTATCAAATAATAAATACATGAAAATATTTTCAAAATCTAAAAATTATATTATATTATTATTTATATGTTTTCACAAGTAGTACTGCTATAACTTTTATTATTACCCAATTATAGCCTTTCATCAAGCATAATATTATATATTATTGCGTCCTCTTTAAAATTAATTTTAACACTGGTACTCTTGTGAGTAAATATTATAATATAATAGAATTAAACATATAGAAAAAAAAAGTATTAAAAATTCTACAGTTAATATTTTTTCGATATCATATTATCATATTAAACCATTTTATCATTTATGTAATTTTCTTTTTATGATTTAAATTTTCAAGAATAATTTTTTATTTTTTTTTTCAAGAGTGATTAATATATAGTTAGTATTTAATTTATTATCTTATATGTTTTAGTATCAAAAATCCTATCCATAAAGAGGCCTTAGCAACTATTTTTCATACACCTCAATCTTTCAATTTCATTTTTAAGTAACATTGTGAAAACGAAACTTAAATATTTTTTAATATTAATGTTTTATTTATTTTGTTGAACATATTTGTAGAATTAATCTCCATATTCTTCTATATATCACACAACACTAATCATGTGGTAATACTAGTGGTTTATTACAAGCAATAGAAACTAATGTTAAAAAGTATATTATACTCTTTGTACATGCAATTATATGATACGTATGTCTGATAAGCCAAAACTAAATTAATATATGTATTATTTTAAAAGTTGGTGGAACTTAACTAGCATAATTTCATTTATAATAGTTGGTAGAACTCAATTAGTATATATATTTATAAAGTTGGGACTCAATTCAGACAAACAATTATAAGACTCAGGACTCAATTAATATAATATCATTTTTAAAAGTCTAGGCTTAACTTGTGTTTAATATAACTTATGTTCAATATTATCATTATAATAGTCAGGAGATTGAATTCAAATAAACAATTATAAAACTTGAGACTCCTCAAAAAATTTAAAAATTGTGTTGTTTCTTTTTTAGAACTTAATTCAAATGTACTGGTATTTATACATTTTAAAGAAAAATTCAAGTTATTGGATGAATAGTTTCAGATAACATGCATGACAAAAATTTCCATTTTCGCATTTATATATACATATATAGATTATATTACTTTAATAAAATATCAATTAAATTTATTGTTTGTAGTGGTCCATGGGAACTTGAAATACCTACAAATGTTGTTATATTTGAGCGATCGCCATCCACAATGTCTCAGCCACATCCAGATATTGAGTTTTATCGTGGACATTTGGTAGCAAAATTAAGACAATGTTACCAGGAACTTTGTCAGTCCCGAGAAAGTAAGTATTGTGATTTAATTTTATGAATTAGAAATATTTTGCATTCATAAATATTTTTTTTTATGACTAGACATCAATGCCCCAAAAGAATCTTTCAACCGTTGGCTTATTGAGAGAAAAGTAGTTGATACTGGTACTGATCCATTATTACCCTCGCAATGCTATCCAGAAGTTTCTTTAAGAATGTATAACGAAATAATGAACGATATACCATTAAGATTGGCAAAGCCTAAGTATACTGCAGATGCTCGGAAACAACTGTCCATATATGCTGAAGCTGCAAAAAATCTCATTGAGTCTAGGTATATTATTTAATTTAATAATATAAGAAAAAGCTATATTATATCTACACTACATGCAGATACATTGGTATATGTATATGTCTTGTTTCTATTGAATACAGTTGACATAAAAATGTCGATGTCGATTAGGTATTAGATACAAGGAAAAGAAGATTAAACTGTAGGTAAATTAAATTGTTAAATATTAAATAGGTAATATATATTTTTTTTTATTATTATTTTTTTTATACATTTTTACATAGCAACCGGTTGCTATAATAACCAGTTGCTATAAATAATCACCGTCTCGACTGGTAACATTTTCAGTGTCGCACATATTAACAGAATTACCCCCAGCCATGAGACATATACATGTCAACAAATCTCCTCAATATTTTTTTTAAGAAAAAAACATTTTTAGCTTCATGCAATTGTGATATAATTGTATTGATCTATCTATAAGTATTAGTATTTAATACTTAAGTTGTTCAATTGTTCATTAAAAAAGAATATTTTTTTCAGACATTTAGAAGCCAGGTTAATTTTTTTTCCAAGTATACACTGTGTGTGGGTTCATGTTAAATTTATTTATTATGTGTAACAATATAACACAACAGATCAACTCTCATATAATCAATTAAATTCTATCACTTTTAGTTACTTATCATTTATTCATGAGTAACCACTGCAGCTCCTCTACTCAGTTAACAATGTTTGCTCTCACATCACTGCCACTATATGTATTTTCACTTAGCTTATGCTACAATTGTATACTGGAAGTATAATTGTAGTAATAATTGTAATAAGTTGTTATTATAAAATTTACCCTTATATATAATGCAAATTTTAATCATTTATAATCCAAAAAATTCTACAATATTATAAATAATTAAAAATTACTTAGTTTAAGGTCTGAACAGTATAGTAGATAGGATAGAATTTCATAGTTTGAATTTCTTAATTGTCCAGTTTGGAAACTAGCATAGTAATTTAGGATATTCATAAAAAAAAAAAAAAAATATTTTTGTTGCTACATTCTTCAGTTAGGTTAAAATGATACTACAATTTTCATAAAAACTAAAATAGTAAAAAATAGCTGTACTATGATTTTCATAAGGAAAGTTTATTATGTCAGTTATAATTGCATAATGATCTGAAAGACTTGAATGCCTTTAGGAATCAGAAATGTTTGAGGTTGTTTATCTTACTGTGTTTTTCATTATTAAAAGACATATTTTTAATTTCAATCAATATTTATAACCAAGTTAATTATACGTTTATTTAAACAAAATAAATTTAAAACTTAAAGTTAACTAGTATTTATTCGTTAAAAATTCATTTGTGGGCTGTATAGAAACACATTACAAGAGAGTAGAAAAGTCGTAAAATGGAACACTGAAGATACATTGCAATGGTTAAGGAAGACAGTGGGTGCTACTTATGTTGATTTTCAAGAACGATTAAACCATCTTAAGGTAATAATCACACAAACATTTAAAAAAAAAAAATATTACGTATAATTTATATATTTTATAGATGCAATGTCAACCGCATATAGCCCAAACTGTCAAAGATTCTGTGGAAGGCATCTGCTCAAAGGTGTATCATTTATCAGTAGAATATGCTCGCAAGGTCAAAGAAAAAAATAGTGAGCTTTTGATTGCTCAAGGAATTACAGGTTAGTTAATATTGTTTTTGTTTTTTAAATTTTTAGTTATATTATATAGAATCAGTCGGTTAACATCCTAAGCATTATGATGTGTTATTTAACTTTACATAAAGTAGTTAATTAAATTTATTACTTATTTATTTATTTAAAGTTCATAAATAATAAATTATTATTATTATTATATATTTTTAGAAATGGTGCCAGCTCCTGCAGTATTAACTTTACATAAAGTCTGGTGTTATCCTGTCCAATTTGTCACACCTGCTCCGCGTCTTCCTCCTGTTGAATACATGGCTGACAAAGAACAGACTTATGTTCGATTCAATGGAGAAAGGTTACTCATCAATACTGTGTACCTCCAAAAGTTGGTAAGTGATTGTGTGACTTATTATCTACAACAGAATTATTACAGTAATCAAATATATAATATGTAACATAGAAAATATATAGTATAATTTTATAAAATGTTTGATAACTTACAGGAACAATTATATCGCTACAGCTGTTATGAAGACAAAAAAATGGAAAACTTCATGGCAAGGGTTTGGTGTTTATTGAAAAGATACAGTGTCTTCTGCTCTAACAGTCCTGATACACAAGTATCAGTGCCAGTGCCTATCCTAGAATCTCTGCACAGAAATTTTGGTGTTACGTTTGAGTGTTTTGCGTCACCTCTGAATTGCTATTTCCGGCAATATTGCTCAGCATTTCCAGACACCGACGCCTATTTTGGATCCCGAGGGTTTGTTTGCTTCTCTTATTATTTTATTGAATGTAGAACTGCGCATACAATTATATTATGTCTGTACAAACCAAAATGTTCACATTATATCTATACATAATACATTTACTATGAACAAATTATAATTTTTATTGTGATGTGCGAATATTTAGCAAAAAAATAATTTATTCTATAGATGATAACAATTTTTTTATATAATAATTATTAATTAATAGTAACTTTTTTTTATATATCAGATCAATTTTGGATTTGAATGCTGTAAGTGGATCATTTGTAGTAAATCCTCCTATACACTGTGATGATCTAATTGAAGCTGCTTTAAATCATATTGATCGATTGTTATCTGAATCAAGCGAACCTCTATCTTTTATCATATTTTTGGCTGATGGTGAAACAACATTTGTTCAGAAATTAGACTCTAGTCAATTCAAACGACGTCAAGTGGTTATACCAGCATATGAACATTATTACAGACATGGTTTCCAGTACAGTGTTCCAAAGTATATATTCATCATTGTGTATTGCATAAGGATCATTAAAAAATTATTTATTTCATAACTTTGGTTGGTTTTTCAGGACAGATGTAAACATTCGTTCTCCCACAAGCACATTAGTTGTATGGCTTCAAAACAATGCTGGGTGTCAGCGATGGAGCCCTAGCGAAGACAGGGTCGAAGCTTTATTGGAAGCATTCCGCCCAGGCCGTGAACGTGATCGTGACCGCCAGGAACTACTTTCACCAACACCAAACTCTCTATTAGGCCCACCGCCACTTCCTGTTTAGAGTTAGTAAATATTGTATACATTAGTTGTAACAATGTATATATATTTATTGTATGTGTATGTGTACATGTTTGTACATCCACAAACTTAATAGGCAATTATGGTGTCTAGTTTTATTCAAATTTATTTATATTTTTATGTTCATTATACACCAGTGTATAATGTACTCTCATTAAACTATAGTTTTTTTTATACATTCATATAATGTATATGGTTATAATATAATTATTGAATTTTAGTTAATGCGAACTCTGAGCCATAATTGCTGTTTAAATTTCCTTTACCTAATAATAAGTGAAAACATTTTTAAATGTTAAAAATATTTGTGTGTATGTGTAGGTTTTTTTAGTTATCGTTTTGTTGATTTATCTATTTGTTAGTATAAGATAATTTATTATTCTGTCGTTAAAATCGTCAGAGTATAAATTTGAAACAATATGTATCAGAATTTCGTCCAAATATTCATAATGATTGCAATGGATTATTTGCTGTTTTTAATATTTTTTATAAAAACAACATTTTCCTAAAGCAAATTTAAGAATATCGAATTAATATAATTTATAATTTGTAAGGGCTTAGTACTTAAGTATTAAGTGAAAAAAATAGAAACCTAATAATCGTCTTTATATAATTCCACTTAAATAACTATTATATAAGTAAAATACCTATTAATTGAAATTTTATAACACCTTAATTAAGCTGTTGTCACTTGTGAATTTAATCTACTAATTGGATAACAATTGATTGTTGCTTCGAAATGTATAACTAACCAAGTATTAAATTGATTTTTTTCTATGTGTTACAGCTTAGTTGCGCACAAATGTACATTAATAATATTCTATTTATTGATATCATTAGCGGACTTATATCAGTACTTAAGTGTTTAATTATTAATTTCAATGTAACGTAACTCTTATATCATTATTGCATTAAATGTCTTCAATTTATTTTATCCTAAAATATTATCAAACATAAACATCGTAGTTTACTATCTTTTAAATATATTATTTTTTTTTAGTTTTTATTCCCTATAGCTTATTATTGTCAACCATATTATATTTATTATTTTTCTTTGAATTATACCTATTTTACTAATTTTACTCATCCTTAAATAATCAATAGCTTTAAGCATTTACCAAAGTTTTAATTGTCCTTTAATTCTTATACTCATGTTTCATATTAATTGTGTTTTGTCTTTGTGGGTAGTTACAGTAGATGTGAATATATATATATATATTATATGTAAAATGAAATAATTGTATAATACTGTTAAGAAAAAAAAATAGTGAGTAAGATACATTTAGTTTATTTTGATTATTGTAAGATTGTCGTACTTTGTTATATCTCTAAGCTATTTGTTAGATAATTCAACCCCTTTTTTTTAATTTCATTTTTGCGCAATTCATAAATATTATGCAGTATTGTTATTCAAAAATATTTGTTGTTGTTTCAAGTTTTCAATTTAAAATTTTGTCATTGTAAACTAGAGTAGATACCGTTTATAATGACATCTGGTTAAAATAACATATTGGGTGTAATTGAAGGTCCATGCAAAGCTTCTATATTGTATTTAATAATTTGTATCAATTATTATAATGTTTGAATAATGACTATACTGATGTTATGGCAGTTATTTTTGGTTGTATTGGAAAAACCTTGTCCAAAAACAAATTTTGAAGAACTAGAAAAAAAATAATGCTTGATTTTTGAGTTTCATCTAAAGCAACAGATTTTTTAACAAAATGTAAACCAGTTATTATGACCTATTTTTGGTCATTATAAACGATTTCTGCTGTACTTGAATTTTCATAAATATTTAATTTTTTGTATTTTACTTATTGTATTATCCAAGTAGTTGGTTTATGTATCAATATGTTTAATGTATGTAAGAAAATGAAATTATTAAAATGTACATTGTAAATTGTACATCAGGGGTCGCTAACAATAGTTTATCATCGGAGGCTTAAAATTTAAAAAATAGCACACTTGGTTGGCGACTTATGTTGTGTACAGTAAACATAACATATTCATTATAATGGTTATATTATGTTTCAACATTATTGTCAATTTGGGTTGAGTAGTCTTATGTTTATTTTTTTTTTTTAATTATTATTTATTATTTTTATCATTATTGTATAACAAGTTATATTTTTTATGTAATGTGATTTCTACTTTTAATGGTATCGAATTTTAACATGCAATGGTTTGAGTGCGCATTACATTATTTTGTTTTTGTAACTTTTACATAAATATTATATATTATATTATATAAAACTATTATTTTTAAGTTATTGTACCGGAAATTTGAATACTATTCACTTGTTTTCACATCAGTATACATTGTGTTTATTATGGTTTTATTTTTATAATTTATTAAATTATATGAGTAATAATGTTTCCCCTCCCCCTAAAATAAAAATATTAAAATATATACGCTTATTCACTTTAAAATGCATTTTCAATTGTTTTACAAAGTTGCAACTGTTATAAGTATAATCTTTATGGTCAATGTAGTCAGTGCAATTGTGTGAGACGTTGTTATAATACTGGCCATGAATTTTATAGAAGCATAGCTAAATTTTTTTCTATAATATTATTTATAGTACAATTGATTAACATTAGCTAAAGATTAACTTGATGTGAATAACTTAGACTAGTTTAAATAAAATGTGTACTTTTTACTAATTTTATTGATAAATGGAACTTTTACTTTCTTGCAAGAAAAATAAGCTTAATAAATAGTCATGACTCATGATATCAAATACTACTTTCATAGTATTAATGTATTCCTGTCATTAAAGAGGACTGAGAGAATTTAATGTCGACTGTAAAGGAATTCAATATTTTTATATGCATGTGTTAATGTGTATTATAATGTAAAATAAATAGCTAAGTTCTCCCGCACTCGATGACACATTACACAAACATTAAGTAATTGTTGTTTTTTTTTTTTTTTAATCAAATGTATCAATCTTTTGCCAATTATATTAAAATATTTATTCATATTAAAATCAACATTTTAATATTTTTTTAAAATTTATATTCAAAGTTAATAAATTTAATTTTGAACGATTATGTTTTCAATTTTAAAAAAGTAGATAAATAGTTGTCAAGCTGAAACTTAAGGACCAATTCAAATATGTTTTTAGAAATTTTATATGACGACTTGGAAAGATATTGCAGTATTGTGCAGTTGACATGTCTATTTTGGTAAAACATTACGGATGGAATTGGATTCCTTTAATTGCCAAATTTAGTATGATTTCTGTGTATCTATACATCATTTATACTTGAACTACTTATAGATATTAACATTATAAGCCTTACGACCTTAAAACTCTGCCATTGTAGGATTAAAATAAAAGCCATCAAAGCTTAAAATATTTATTTGTAATACAACTAATGCAATTAGTATAATGCATATTTTTGAAAATTATTTAAGCTATAAATATACAAATTTCTTTTTATCTCAGTTTTATTGCTACATTTTTACTATTTGATATCGCTGTTTATGTATTATTAGTAGGTATATTCAATTGTCTATAATATCTATACTATCAATTGTTCTACATTTATACTATAATTTCACTATCGGTATATATAACAACTATGTAATTGCCACTGGTGTTAATTAAAATAATAAAGGTATGGGGTGTACTTTATCAGATAGGTCGACAAGTAGCTATAACTAATGTATTTGATTTGTCTTCAAAGATAAATCTGCATATTATGAAAAACAATTTAGAGCTCTATTTGTAAATGATAATATAGTTATAATATTATTGTTTTTTACACTTGTAAATCCCTTTTAACACATGCAGTTTATAAATAAATAATAATACAATGTTTTTGGTTTCATATTTGTTTAAATTATAATTTTTTTATTTTGAAAATGTCATCGTGTAATATAGAAAATAATAATATATTATAAAGTAGGTAATGATGAAATATTTTCAAAGTATTTACTTACCAACCAAATAAAATGTTCTAGGTACCCACATCTATTATAGAGCACAGCACTATAATTTTATTTATATGAAAATATATAATATTTAGGTAATATTTTACCTACCTACATTGAAATAATTGAAATGATAAGAAATTGTTTTTTCTATATAAAAAATTAAGCGATTAAGATTTCTATAAATCGATTCCCGATTAAATTATATATTTAAATATTTTATCTCCACGATATATTATTATGAGACTTTTTTAAGAGTTGTTTTTTTAATTATTGCAAGGATACTGCATATGAAATGTATTGGAGTAGATATTGATGGTAACTGGTAAGTACTGTCTTTAGAGCTTAATAAAATATATAGGCACGTGGTGCCTTAAGTATAACCTAACTTAAGTAGTTAAGTGTTTTCCGTTATGAACTCATCAGCTCATATAGTACTACCTAGTGTTGATAATGACGTTTTTTATTTCATCTAAACTTTAGAATTATTCTAAACACTAAACTAACAATATTAACTCAATTATTATATATTAGGTACCTACTTATAAATTATAATACAAATCATTACTTATTATTACCTATAGGTACCTAATATGAATGATTTTATTGAAATTCAATGATAACCAACTAATAATATATTGTATTACCTATTTAAATTTAAGTATAAATACAATTATATAGTATAATTTTAACAATATTTAACTACTTTTAAACATTTTAATATTAGTTATACAGTATACTTTACATATTAACAATACAGTAGGTACCTATAACACACATTCGTGGAATGAACATTTCGCATTCACATTAACACATTCGAGAGTTTTTGACATGTCCAATGTCCATATTATAATATTAACATTAGGTAAATAAATTATTTTTATATATTTTGAATTATTTATAATTGAATATTTATACAAAGTATAAATATTGACTGTGAATGAATTGAATAAAGATTCACAGTTGAATCACATTTTACTTTAATTGCTTACATTACTACATTGCCCAATCTGTCTTGCAAGGTAATAGGTATAAGTAGGTTATATGAGGTATCTATCTTACAAATGCGTCAAATGCGTGTGCAGTTTCAATTCACGTACGTATAATATGCCATGCAACAAATATTTTTACCAGTCCATTATAGTTTCTGAGCGGAGCTATATGAATGTATTGATTTTACAATGTTGTTTTTTTTTTGTGCACGAGAACGTGTCAAAATATTGCTTCGATTTTTTAACTTCAGTAGCTTTTCCGGTTCGAAAATGAATCTAGTTGGTGCATTGAAGAAGTCAATTTTTAAAATTCCCAATATTTTTCAAAAGCACCGGTAAAAACCAAAAAAAAATTAAGGAAAAACGGGAATTTGTACGCAAAATCAGTTTTCGACCAAATCGATTTTTTTATATGGTTGTAATTCAAAAACTAATCACTGTAAATACTTGAAATTTTAACCGAATGTCAAGTTATCTATATACAATTAAATTTTCAAAAAATATTGACTTTTTTTGAGTTATTTATAGAAAACTGAATTTTTCAATTTTTATGAGAATTATTTTTTGAAGTGTCGATTAAAAAATTTTGAATGACCAAAAAATTTTTAAAATTTAATACAAGGTTCTTTATGAGTTGTTCTTATTGTAGCTAAAAATTCGTTGGTCACAATTTATTTTTATAAGAGTATAGTTTAAATTTTTACAAAATTTGTCGAAAACGCGAAAATTTGCAAGTAATTTTCAAGTTGAAAAATCAAAAAAATTTTTGTGTTTATAACTAAGGATTAAAAATATAAAACTAAATTTTCCATAAGTTTTCCTTCAAGTAGCTATAAAGAAAACTCGAAGCATCAGTACAGAAAAATATTTTAAGTGCGTATGAATTTAAAATTTTTACGAAATAGCGTAACGATAACGATTTATCCTCAAACGATTATAAATATTTGTTATTATACTCAAAAAGTATTCGTAGATACTTGAAAATTTTACCATTTATTTAGATTGGCATTTTTTTTATATGATTCAATTTTCAAAATATTTTGATTTTTTTTTTTTAGACAACTGAAATTTTCAATTTTTCTGAAAAATTTTTTTAGCCCAATAAAAATACTTGAAAATTGAATACAAAGTTCCTCATAAGTTATTCTTATAGTGATTAAAAAATTATAAGAATACATAGGGAAAATTTTTTTTATGAGCATTTGAAATTCAAATATTGACAAAACTTCGTCAAAACCATGAATATATGCAAATTATTTTGTAGGTATAATTCATAAAAATGTTTGTATAAGTAGCTAAAAGTTGAAAATTCAATACGGGGTTTTTCATAAGTTTAGCTTATAATAATTATAAAAAACTTAAATTATGGTATAATCAGGCCATTAAAACATAAACCAGATTTTGAAGATAAACCACTGGAAATTATATCCTAGGCTGACAAATCATCTTCGTTCAGAATCGTTTTTTGTATACAATGATACCTATCATTGGATTCAAATTTAACACTCCTTTAATATATAATAATGATCCATGGATACGGCACCTAATGTACATTAGATCGATACACACTTACCCGCTTTTTTCATATTCAAACCATCATAATTCATAGGCAACCTTGATTAAAAATAAAATATATTAACAAATAACAGGGCCCGATTTCTAAATATTCGTCAATCCAATGCAAAATTGAAATAATTAGTCGTCTACATTTTACTTCCATACTAAAACTTAAATATTAGGCAAGTATGCAAAAAATAATATCTTTTTACATTTTGCATTCAATTTGTCAATTATTATAGGTTATTGAATCATAAAATAAATATTGTAAGCTTCATGATTTCGGGAACAGCTAGGAAGCACAAGTCTGACTTTTGACTCTTGAACAGTAGTTCTTATATAGTTCGGTTGGAGACAACAAATAATAAATGGCGAATAACATAATATAATATTATTTAAAGCTTATACAGTTACACAACAATATTATATTTTAGGTACCTAGTACGATAATAATTTAATATAATAAGCACACGAGTGGCATTTTTTAATACATATACACATTACACAAACACACACACACGCTCACACGTAACATGTTTTATAGGTATATTAAAATACTATTGTAATTTTGCACATGTACCGCACTTATAATAATAATAGTAATTATATTAGTATTAATAATAGTAATAAAATATCACGTTAGGGGCGGGCTGTCTCACCACACCTGACACTTGTTGACCGGGTTCATGTTGGAGCCCAGCGGACACCGGAAGTCTTTGCTGAAGTCTTTCAGGTTGGAGAACGGCCCGATGACCCGGAAACGGTCGGGCGAGTGGGAGTTGGTGATGATATCGACCTTGAGAGCTTCCGGCCGGTGCTTTGAGCACCACACGTTGGCGGCGCTCACCCAGAACATCTGTTCCGGCGTGTAGTCCTGGAGCCCGGGCAGCCGCGGTTCGACGCCGTGCCGTTCGCTCCACACTTTGTACGCGTTGTACGCCTGTTTCAAGCCACCGTTGTCCGCGATGTTCTCGCCCTGCGTGTTGATACCGTTCACCTGCGGAAAACAAATCGAGTTAAATTTTAATAATTTTAATTTTTTTTTTATATATTTTAATTTAAAATTTTTTTTTTTTTAGTTAAATTTTTATTTTCAAATCTAGTCGTCGTCGAGTTGCTTATTACGGTTTAAGCGGTCTCGCGTTAGGTACTGCCCTGCGGCGCCGGATTGAGACTTTCCGGCCCACCGAGATTTTAAATTTCTATCGGCGCAATCTGCATAGGTGGAGATTTGATTAAATTTTATGGTAGGCTAGAATCGTATTATATATTAATATGATAAGTTACGAAGACTACAAACCTAATATTCAATTATTTGTCGGTTTTTGAAAATGTCTCCTCCCCTAAAACCTATTATAGAATTATTTTACGGTCAATTGGAATTGTATATTTATTTTTATAAACATGCACGCAGCACACGACTATTATTTACTTGGTACACAGTGACGTATTTAGGGGGGGGGGCAGGGGGGCTTGGATATAATACGGTACCTAGGTCATTTGGGTGATAAAAAAAAGTTATGACACTCAGATAACCTGGAGGCGCGAAATTCCTAAATACCTACTGCTCTGTTGGTACATATACTACGACGCAAGCGTGTATTATAAGATTGACGATGCTTGAGAATTGAATAACCAACGCACTATACAGCAGTATTATACAGCTGACGCATTTATTGTTATTAACCGTGTATTTGTATCTATATTTTACTATATCACTATCAAAAAAGACTAGACGGCTTTTGTCCAAAAAATAATAACGGCCCAAATTTTACGAAGACCGCCGAGATTTTCTCGATAGCTCACACGGGGCTTGCACTGACGTACAGTAGCCAGCAGTTGCACATATAAAATGTGTAATTCTCTTATACTTAAAATGTGGTGTATATAGACATTATATAGTTCATAATAAAAATTAAATGCTGTACGATTCGAATTTTTAACGACATATTATGACGTCTATTGAGCTGATAATTTCCGTTTTTCGAAATTATTAGAAATTATGACTGAACATTGATAATAAATAAATAACCATCTACGAATATGAAGAAATTAAAAAGACAGATAGATAGAGTTATGCCGCCAAATATAGGTATACTACCTATATATTGAGCTCAAAAACACGTCGAGTGCTGACGTCGACAACATGTTCATTATACATTATATAACATTATATGCCCAATATATAACATTAGGTACACATTATATAACAAGCTATTAATTATTGTGTTTGAGCCTCCGCACAGATGAGAGGTTGAAATTGTTTTTAATTAATCGTTGTCTGAAATTCCGAGTATTTTTATATTATCATAAGTCGATTTTCGGAATATAACCAATTCATAATATTCCATTATTATATTTTACACTATTAAACTATTATAAATTATTCGAAATGGGCTCCACGTGGAGCCTCACTGATTACTTTCTTCACATTAGCCAATGAAATAATAATAATATTATGTTTAGTTGTACGTCGTTTTTCTTGGAAATATTGAACATAATCTTTAATTTCTGTACAATTATTATAACTTCTGTATACATATACCTATTTGCAGTGTCGTAGCCAACGAGTAAGCTTGGTAGCACTTTTCTCCAAAAATTAAATATTTTATATCGTATTGAATGTTTATAGTCTAAAATTTAGACTCTAAATGACTGCCATAGATAAGTACTAATATTATTAAAATTTAAAATAAATGCACATAATATGCGTTTAATAAATATATAATATTTTATATTATTTTTATTTAATATAAATATTCATTGATAATCCTTAAACCAAAATATCGGGCCTACCCAAGAAAAAGTGTCTATAGCTACGCCACTGCCGTTTTGCTGTTTTTATTATAATTTCGTTTTTAGTAAAAAAAGCAAAACGTTGGTAAAAGAAAGTACTGATGTACGTAGATTAAAAGGAACCTTTTCTTCGCCGACTCACAGTCCTGTACGGTATAAAAATGTGCCTCACCGGACGGTCCCCCAGTTCAACTCGAGCCGCAGTCAACGTGTTAATAATAATATAATAATTGTTAATATATTATTTATGATAAAAGATTTGAATTCGGCTGCAAATAAATGTCCATAAATCGTATACGGAACACGGTTTTCAGGCGAACAGTCATTACAAAATCAAAAATATTACCAAAATTTTAAGCGAATGAAAATTCAACCTCAAAAGCGTAAAAGCGTTGTCGTATGAAACTTATTTTAATAAACACACACATACACACCTTGAGACCGACTTCCTGAGAATTGTAATTCCCATACTGCTTGATGATGCACATCACTTTCTCCAAAAAGTGTTTTTTCGTCTCCTCCGCCCACCAGTCTAGTAGGTTACCATGCTTGTCGTACTTTCTGCCTTGGTCATCAAAACCATGAGTGATTTCGTGACCAATTACAAACCCAATGGCACCGTAATTCATGTACCGAGGACGATCGCTGGAAAAGAATGCTCCTTGTAAGATACCAGCGGGTAACTCTGAAAATCAAATTCGTTTTTATTAAAGTAATCACTTACGTTGTAATAATTACAATATTTATTTTTTACTTATATTGTATATATAGATATGGTAATTCAAATGTATGTATTATATAGGTAACTTGACGAAAACTCATTTTTAAAATTACTCAAGCAGGCAGTGTACTGCAAAATAGGAATATTTATATTTTCTAGTCTTCTAAATGCAAAGTAGTTTATTTAAATTTTAAACAAAATGCTTTTATGAGATAAATTAGATATCTAACTATATTGCAGTTTGTGGCAACATTTTCAATTTTATTTTTATGCATAGGTATACCTTAGGTGCCTAATGTATCTTTTGTTAGATGGGTATATGTGTAATGTGAATATGTTAATTGTTTTAAACTATTAACTATAGTCTATTTTTTAAAATTATATTTTCATGTTATTCTAATTTTTCTATGTATCTACTATATCCATACTTATATTATAAAAATGTTCATAATGCAATATTGCTCGTATTTTGTAGCATCGCATCGTTTATTTTCTGTAAACACCAATACGAGTGTAAAAATATAAGCTTCTATGTATTACAGTATATTCAAGTTAAAAGTTACTACTAAATATTTCAATATGATGACTTTTTATTTAGATGTGGTTTTCGGGCAATGAAAGTACACAAAATGTACGAAAATACACATTTTCAGAACAAATTTTAAATGTTTAACCCTCTCGGTATGCGCATACACAATACAACATACTTACATTTTTTTTTATATTATAAAATAATTTTTTTCTACATATTCGAGTAGAATATATTTTTTTAAACAATTTTAAAAAGGTTTTTCCAACTATATAATTGGAAAACAAATAATCTATTTTTTATGACATTTTATCGATTTTCAACTTTTACTCGAACATCGAAATTATATCTCCGATATTGTTAAATAGCTCTTTGGATGAATACACAGTAGGTATATTATATAGATATTATTATTTATTATATGTAGGTATATATAATACATGTATTTGCAAATGCTATCTTATAAATGCAAGTTTTAAATTATTTGTTTTTCATGTAGATCCATTTGGTTATAATTATCTATTATAAAGATAAATAGTATCAAATAATTATCTGTTATCATATTTGAGAGATTTTTTTGATTATCTCTGTAGAATATTGCAAGTAGCTAATATAGATATCTATAATTCTTTGTGTTTTTAAAAAATGCTAATATTTAATGTTATAAACAATGGATTTTTTATTCTAGGTGCGTCAAGTATTGTGTTTAGTGGGAGAAAAATTAAATTAACTCCCTAGCGTCTCTTTTACAATTTTAAAAAACCGATTTTTTTTTTAATTTGTTCTTTATAAGTCATCTAAAATATCGTGGTTAGGTTAAGAAAATGGACTCATCATAGATCCCCATGAATAAAAATATAAGTACCGTATGCCGTAAATAATGCTTAACTTCATTGAGTTTTATGACAACCTGACAACGACTTTATTTGTATATAATAATAAGATACATTATAAAATGACCAAAATACATGCGCAGTTACGGTGCACCGGAGAAAATAAGTGTTTGATAACAACTATAAATAGTCTAAATATTGTTGTTTTATTTAAAATGTTTTAACCAATATTGTATACCTGATTTTTATTTAAAAGTCGAATTTTATTTTCACTAATTAAAAAACAACACGATTTGACACCGAATAATAATAGGTAAATATTAGTAAATATTGCAATATTACTTACGGATACTGTTTTCATCATAACTGTAAAACGCATTAATAATCGCCGTTTTACTGTGACTAATCCAATCCGATTTATTGACAGGTTGTCTTAATTTCGAATAGCTGTAGTCAGTGAAAAATTTAGACAAATTTAATACTGACGTATAATAGTCTTTTTCGTTGATTTCAAGCTAAGAAAAAAATCATAATACATAATTATTACCTAAACGAATACATATAATTCATAATAAAAGCAAGTTTTCAAAGGTTTTAATCGTGTATCGTATAATTATCTCGTAAATTATCTATTAATTACATTTTCATAGTATGCATTTAACTTGCAGTCGTCCAATAATTCATCTGGATATGCAATGTGACTAGTCATTGAATTTGCTTTGTCTATCGCGTTTCTCCTGTAATAAATAAAACAAAAATAATAAGATTTTCATAATTATTTTTACCGTCAATATCGCTGGATAATGAGTGTATGAACCGAACCTCGAACTTTACCTTGTTTCATCATCCATCCAATCATTTGATGATAATATTTTATACATTTCCTCCTTAATACCGTTCACCATTTCTATAGCATTCTTTTTAGCGTTTTCGTCGAAAAACCGTTTAACGTACAACGACCCAACGACCAATGAAAATTTTTCAGAACTTATAGAAACGCATTCCTTCCATCTGGGTTCTCTTTCAGTCCTGCCGGTTAGCTCGGTGAAGAATTCCAACTGTCTTTTTCTCAATTCTTCAGTCAAATAATTGATGGAGTCCGAGGTAAATCTCCAAATCACGTAATTCGCTAGAACCCTGACAAAAAAAAAAAAAAAAGATCATAATAAAAATAGTACTGTTAAGGATATTTGTATCAAATTTATAGCATTTTGTGAAAATTTTATTCTATACTTAATTACAAAAATTATAATCGATAATTATATATTATTATTATTATTATTATATTTGTTTTTTTAGATAATCTTCAATCGATTTAAAACGTATTGACACAAATCATCGGCTACTATACTATATACTATAGTGCTATTATGTGCTATTATACCTATTTCTGTTAACACGTTCACGATCATATGTCATATATAGAATAGTTGACATCAGGTTCTCTTAAAATAAAACATGTAAAGTATAGTTAACATTGGGTATACACCAGTGGTTCTCAATCTTTTTAGTACCACGACCCAAATTTCCCCCGAAAATTTTTTTGCGACCCACATTGTTTCACTTTTCAAAAAGTAGTAAAAAAAAAATTGTA
>VUJU01001162.1:0-29100 GCA_009835225.1 Aphis craccivora
TTTTTTTTACCTGAGGGTATGGAGAAAAATACCATGGGCTTATTCTATTTAAACCAAGTTCAATCATTTCTACATTTTTCATTCGGGTGACAACATCGTCGTGTTGCATGACCATTGAACCTGTCTGACGTGGTGTTGGTGTTGGTAAATCTTGAGAGTCCTGTTAAATTAACAAATCATATAACATTCAAACTACAATATACACAAATTTCAACATACTTCATTATCAATTTTTCTTTTTCTAGAAATTTTTTTTTGTAAAGCAGCAGATAAAACTGTAGGGTCATTTGTAGGGTTTTGTGTCACAGGTGGTAAACTCAAAGGAGAAGCTGGTCGACTCTGAGACAGTATAGAAACGTTTTCAACTTTAATTTTTGGTGTGCTAGCACCAGTACCAGATGTTCCAGTAGTCATGCCATCTTTTCTGGGATATTGAACTTTACGTGTATCTAATCGTTCTTCTGTTACCCATTCATCTAACCTCTTATTATCTGTGAAATTAAATTTATAATTTTAATAGATTAAAAAGTATATTACTTAATTATCTTGTATCAAGTTTAACTTACAATCAATATAATGGACATAATAATACCGTGTCATTCCCACGTCTTTGATACTTATTATTTCTGCTAGTGCTAAATACATAAAAAAAAAAGTATGTTTACTATACAATATTTTATATAACTAAATTTCATTGGTACTAATGTACTTACGCCAGTCGTCACTGCTATGCATTCTCACGGACAGACGACATCCTTCTGTTAACAAATTCTAAAAGAAAAAAATTATATGCGTAAGGATTATGTGTTTGTAAAATTGAATATATACTCACTACTGAATCGCATAGAAAATCGGGGTCTTCTTTCATGATGAAAAATATTTTTTGAAACTATTTCCGTTAAGTAAAATTATCGAAACAAATATGAGTTTTTTGTAGAACAAGAAAATCGTTTTGCTGTGTATTGTGACCACGGATTAATATACAATATATATATATATATTTATATATTAATCCGTGATTGTGACTATAATGAGTTGACTTTAGGACACGATTTAAATTATCTTAAATCTTAACTTTAGGACAAAAAAAAATATTTAGAAAATCACAAAACGTCAAAACGATAACGGTTATGACTACAAAATACTAAATAGCCGCAAAACGTTGGAGTGTAAATAATACTATCAAAACATTATTATTATAGTGATTACAATTGATACCTGATTGTATATTATTTACTATTTTTTGTATTGACGAAAATATAGAACCATGGTACTAAACAAAATTACGGACTGCCCGCTGAATGTTATCAACTAAAATATTATCTCAGTCGAGATAAGTGATAACATAAGTAAACAGTAAACACACGTGTTTTACTGAATGCTGGATTTGAAGTTTGAACGATTCAGTAAAAATGTTTCTGTTACTCTGTTTGAGCGCGTGACTTTAATATTTTTTAAAATATTTAACTTTTTTGTTAATTATTACCGTTATTGAATACAATATTAATATCTAGGAGGTAAAGTAGAACATGGAAGAAGATCCGTTTTTAGCGCGGTACACTTACGATTTATCTCCAGAATTAATTACCTGTTTAAACGACAAACCTCCACTCGAAGAAGAAATCGTTTTAGAATGGTCCGAGTTGGGCAAACTAATATTCAAAAAACCAAAATTAACTTTAGTCGGAGACCGTAGCGTCAAGCCATTGGAAGAAACTCGACCATTTGCCAAGCTGCCTGATGTACCTGTAGCCGTTGACAGTGTTAAAAAATTGGTTTTGCACAAACAACTTGCATCAAATATTAAAAATGTCAGTAAATTCCAATTAGAACTGTTGTCGATAATTACTAAATACCATGATTTCAGTTATACAGAAAGAAATTTTGATAATGCAGAAGAATTGCGGTATTGTTACTGTATACATGCCATTAATCATGTACTCAAGAGTCGAGACATTGTTGTTGAGAATAACGATAAACAAGATGGTGATGATGATGAGTTAAGAGATCAGGGTCTTACTAGACCCAAAGTATTAATTTTGGTCCCATTTAAAGATGCCGCATATCGTATCATAAACATGATGATATCCCTTATGTCTTCCAAAGAAAATTTCAATGTAGTGCACAAAAACAGATTTGTAGAAGAATTCACCGGTGGTGAATTAACATTGCCAAGAAAAAATCCTAAACCAGAAGACTTTGAAAAAACATTTGTTGGAAATATTGATGATGCTTTTAGAATTGGTATGGCAGTTACTAAGAGTAGTTTGAAACTGTATGAAAATTTTTACAACTCAGACATAATAATAGCATCACCTCTTGGTTTGCGTATGATTATTGGTGCTGAAGGAGAGTCCTCTAGAGATTACGATTTTCTATCATCTATAGAAATGCTGATATTTGATCAGTCTGAAATATTTTTGATGCAAAATTGGGATCACGTGTTGCATATCATGAATCATTTTCACCTGCAGCCAAAGGAAGCACACGGAACAGATTTACAGAGAGTACGTAACTGGTCGATCAACGGCTTGTCTAAACATTATCGACAAACAATGTTATTTTCATCATGTAAATTATCTAACTTGATGGCCATATTTAAGAATAGATGCATAAATTATGGTGGTTCAGTCAGCGTAGTGAATCCAATCTTAACTGGTACTATAAGCCATGTCGTTTGCAGTCTGAAACAATTTTACCATAAACTCAGTTCAAAGACACCAACTGAATCCATTAAAGAGAGGTTTGACTATTTCATAAACAAAGTTCTTACGCAACTTCAAGCCTCAAATGAAAAACACGTGTTAATCTATGTTCCATCTTATTTCGATTATGTGTGTATTAGAAATTATTTGAAAACAGAAGATTACAGTTTTGTACAAATCAGTGAATACACCAAACCTGGCAAAGTAGCTAGAGCCAGAGATTTATTTTATCATGGTGAATGTCAAATTCTGCTGTATTCTGAGCGTTATCATTTCTATAACAGGACTAAAATTCGTGGTATTGAAAATATTATTTTTTATCAACTACCCACAATTGCCGGATTTTACAGTGAACTTTGTAATTCAATCATAGACAACGACGGCTGTACTCGAAACATTACAGCACTTTACTCTCATTATGATGCATGCGTGTTGACCTCAATAGTTGGAACTCAAAGAGCAAAATACATGTTGACTTCAGAGCAAAAAATACATATGTTCCACTCAGGAATATAATATTTTAGTTAAACCTATGTTTGTTTAAAATTATAATTTTTAATTGTTTTATAATAAAGAAAGAACTTGTTTTATTTTCAATGATTTGTTATTTACCTCACAATAATTCTGAATTATAATGGAATGCTATAACATATTAAAATGTATAATTTTAAAAAGAACTCAATGTGTATCATGAAAATGCATCAATTTTTAATTGAGTACTTCTAACTAACAACTTTATTTACACAAAACAGAATATGGATATAGATTTATTCTTCTCGTTGTTCTTCGAGAGATTTGGTTATTTCTTCATATTTCTCAGCCCTATAAGCCTTTTTTGCTTCGTCCAACAGCACATTGTGAATGAAATTTCTTTGGTCGGATCGCTGAGGTAAAATTGCAGGGAACGGGTTACCTAAAAATTACACATTTAATTGTTATTACACAATCGATTAATATAAGCATATAATAGTCATCTAAAGAGTAAGCCAAACCTCTAAGTTCAAGAACTGAACGTGGAAACACAATATCTGGGTATGCTTTTGGTGCCCGATATAACATTGTGTATGAAGTCTTATAATCATTAAACCGGGGAACCAATACTTTGAACAATTTGTGTATCAACTGTTTTTCTTCTATCCAATAATCGGCCATCTCCATGGTTGGTTTGTGTGTATCTCCATGCCTGATGGCTTCGGATATTAACTACATGAAATTATAAACAGAAACATAAGTAAGTGAAAACCTCAAGCAAAAGTAGGTATAACGATCTAGTGACTAGACTCTTATTTGTGATATTACGAAAGTGAACAGTGGAAAATAATTACTCACTCTTTCTGCATACCCTCTGGTCTCGTCAGCCAACGTATAATTCAATTCTAAACGTTCGTATTTGAACAGAGCATTGACAGTTTTACGTAATTTATTTAACCGACCCTGTGGTCCATCGGGTTGCTTTAGATTTTTGTGGCGAGGATTGACGCGTATTCTGAGTTTGGACATTAACTGCGAAACCTCCGCTTGATTCATCGTGAAAAGATTCGATTAAGTTCGATTTCTCAAAAATATTTCGTCTAAACCGACTAGACTGAAATAATAATTTAATTTAATTTAATTTTAATGTAACATTGAATTCAACCCGAAAACTCGAAGGAAATGCCGAAATGCTATCATGATACTGACCGACGATAATATAATCACAGTGTGGTATCATTGATAATATGCAGGCGTTCCATATTTTGTACCATGAAGACTAGATGTAGGTCTTCATGTATATTGTACAATCAAACAATACCGCGTAATATAAAATATACTCATAGACTTATACGTCTACAGTTATACATTTATTAGGAACAGTTATAAGTCTATGAATATAGTATATACTACACCGCATTCCAGTGGAGGATTTAGGAGAGGGGCACGTGCCCCCCTGTCAATTTTCTATCGACATTTTTTTTTATGTTATTATAATACATGTATAAATTATTATTTTGGTATGTGATATTATGGAATCAACATCATATTAAATAATAAATTTATATACCAACTTTGTTTAAAAACAAAAGTACCCTATATGTATTATTATTTATTAATTATGATTAAAGAATCATTATACAATTTATGTGTGCAGCCCTATCAAAATATCCAAGATCCGCCCCTGCCACATTCGACCAGTAATAAAAAAGAAGGGTAAAATCTTACAAGACCTACTGATTCTACTTCGATTTTACGCCGGTTTTTCGAGGACGTAACACCCTGAATACCCAAAACGAAACATATACGTATATAATACACTAATTAGGTATTAAAAGTGTTTTCGAGAGCAGAAAGTAAGCACGTTTAAGCTACATTCACGACTCGCAGCAGCTGTTCATTTTATAGCTTACAAAAGACTAATCTTGATCTCAAAATTATCGAATTATATGTACCTATCTAATATAGCAGTAAAAATAGAAAAGTATTTAGGGGTACTACATACATTATTAAAATCAATGTAAATACATACAAATAATACAATAGGTAGGTTGGTAGGTACCTATAAAGTTAAAACTTAGAGACCATATTTATATACCTAGGTAATATTATTTTAAATATTCATGATCATGAATAATAATAAAAAAAAACTTGTTGCACATATTATATTTTCATATCAGTAGTGCTTATAGTAACAAACAGTACCCAGTTATTTTTCATGTAACGATATGCCTAACTGATAAATATCGACGAAGAAAACTCAAAACACAAACACTAATTTTTATAGGTACTTTTAATTTAATCTGTAACAGATAAAATAAAACCATAAAACTAATATCTCGCCGGTCCAAGAATCATTTCAAATTAAATTAAATTAAATTTTCATAAATTGATTATACAACTTCCATTTTTATATGTATTCTTTACTCTATGATTTTTGTACAAAAAATAATCAAGTGCGTTTGCATTTAGGTAGCAATTTAAAAAAGGTCAAATATTTAAGATATGTATCAGTAAATTTTAAATATTTTAAAAATTTGTATTGCTAATGCTAAATGAATCCTACTTACATATTACATAGTTATATTTTTGAAAATTACACATAAAGATATATCAACTCTGAGAAATCCATAGCCCCAGCCCCAGATTTATTATAAGTACCTATATAGGTAGTGATGGTGTCTTTTCAGTTTTCACTAGAGGGGGGCAAAAGCTTTGACCGTCCCAAATGGGTAACTTAAAAAACCGATCGCTTCGCTCGCAATAAACTCTACTTTTATCCATTATCAAATCAACAATATTCATTTCCCCCTTAGTGATTTTGTAATTTGAATGGTTTTTACACTTATCACTGCAACCTTTATATATATATTTATATGTATAACCAATTAACTAAGTAACATGTAACAACATCATTTGGAAACATAAGTAGCATAATATATTTAATAATTACATATTAAAACTCATTAAGTATTATGACAATTTTTATTGCTTGCTTACTGGTTCAAATGTTGTCTGGTTTTTAAACATGCTAGAAATTGTTTGTGATTTTTTAGCGATTTTCAGTAACTTAATTTTTTTCGCATGTCTGTTTTCGGCACTACCCATCTTTTTTTAAAGACATTTTTCCATATTTAAAAAATAATAGAAACACGGCAAAAAAATCAATAGTATGAAATCAATGATAAAATAATAGTACCGAACGATTATAATTGCTTTTAGAATTTAGAAAAAACTATACGGGAGTATGATATTATAATAAGTAGGTAATTAGCAGTTAGCACAGATATAGGTATATAAAATAATTTTCTTTCACAAAACGTCAAAAACTCTAAACACACACCCATACATCCATATGAACATTAAGTCCCCACATGCGTCAGGCACTTAGGACTGTAGGAGTCTAAATATAAATATATATTCCAACATTTCCAACTATTCATTGTATTATCATTTGTCAATGTTTTATTGTGACAATAATATTTTTTAGTACACATTTTAAAAATAGGCATGCTATTGCATTAATTAATAATTAACTGTCCTACCGGCCCATCGGGCTGATTTTAAAATCAGACACGGACAAATGCCCACCTTGCCACTCCTCAAATGACGCCACTGTAATATAGGTAGATACCTACACTTGCAGTAAATAATATATTTGATTAATCAATAGTCATGGATTTGCGAGTCGAGCGAATGGTTTTTTTCCAAAAAAACTGCTTATCCTCCCTTGAGAAAATATAAATAGTTTAATGGGATATTAACAATTTTCAATACCTAATAAAATAAATAAAATGAAAATATTTTGTCTTTTAAGTTTTAAGCACATGTCTGTAGTGGTAGGTATATAATTAAGATACTTATACATATGTCATATACTCATACAAACAATGTAACTATGGAAAATATAAAAAAACAGATAATAATCTCTGCATATTTTATAAACTAAACATAAAACAGTTATTGTTACTAGTATTTTTCTATTTTACTATTTTTTTATTTTGTTTTATTCTGTGGTATTTTGTTTATTCATTGAAATAGGCAATTAAATATACATGCTACATGCATACATTTAAACTAAATGTAGTAGGTAGGTACCAATCATTGACTAGGCCATGTGTTTAGACTGTTTAGTGAAAAATATGTATTCGGAATTAAGATTTTAGACATCATCTATAGACAGGGGCGCCCTAAAATAGGTACCTACGTCTTCATCTTATTTAGGGGACACACTTATTAATTTAACTGTTACATACCTTTGGGTTTTGACAGATTTCTATAGCAATAAACTAACTTAATTTAATCATTGCTTAAATACATATACCGTATATTTATAAATTATATTCAATGTTATAATACTGCATGGTTACTTGGCTTATGGCTTATGAGTTATGACTTTCAGAGTTGGTACCTTATTCCTACTTACTAATCATTCAACTATTCTTTTTTTAGAATCAACTATCATTGAAATTTAGTTAGCTAGCGACTAACGACTTACGAATTAGCGATTTAAATGTATAATAGGTTATTAGGTTTATTATTTATTTTTTTGTCTAATATCATTAATATCTATTATATTGTTTTAGTATTGTTGGAAAGTTGGACTAGAAAGTAGGTGGTTCTTAAATATAAACATAGATAGAGCGCTATACATATTTGCTATTTCCCCTTTTGGCATTTTCGTTTTCGTGTTACTTAGAAACCTTATAAATTATAATCACGGACGCATATATTATTATGTATATGTATTATGTACGTCCGTGCTTATAATATTATTAAAGCACTATAGGTACTATATCTATACTCTATAGAACCTTCATAATATTAGAATTATTGATTTTCCATATTAATGTTTTGTTGTTTTCATATCAAAGCAATAATATTTGTGAATACCTATTACCATAGAACACGAGTGTTCCATAGTGTTCTATGCAGTATGCTTTCATCTAGTGTGAATTGTAAAGCAAATTTGTTCAAGTTTGTTCTTTGTGTTAATATTATTCTTATATTTTGTAAACGTTTAATATTTTCAGTCAATATCTACTTAAATGGCAAAATATTTATATTCAATTCCAAACTGCAACATTGCCAACGACTATCTTAATCAAATTGTTGATACATCACTCTACTGTATTATTGCATACATTAGATCATTAGACGTATGAGTAATGAGTATGTTATATTAATAATATGATTGTTTGAAAACCAAATACAATTTAACATTGTTGTTATGAATTAAACTACTATTAGGTTAAAATAATGAAATATTAAAATTGGAAATCAAATTGTTTTAAATTTACACATCAATAACAACCAATAGGTACCTATTATATATCAGTATGGACACAATGTACTCAAATATTGACTTTGATTTATTTTTGAATAAACAAAATAAAAGTATTGAGAACCAAGTAAATAAATACTCAACAAATATTATTTTAACGAATTGTACAGATGAAACTGTTAATAATTGTAATAAGCGTACATTAACAAAAAATTCAAACTCACAATTTCAGAACACTAATAACAATTTTTCTAGAGATATTGGTGCTCCTATAATATTTAAGAATACAATTGAAAGTAAAAATAATTTATATAATGATGATTATATCAAAGACAATAAAACTAATACTTATAAAAACATTGAAATTGATGAAATTCATATTACAACAGAAAACAAAAATGTTCATTTGAAAACCACAAATAAAAGGCAAAAAAATATATCATTTTCAAATGAACAATTATGGGAAATTAATAGGGTTAATCAAATCCTACATAATAAAATTACTAATGGAGTGAAACCTACTTATATGAGGGTAAATCCTTCTATATCATTAGTTAAAGCAACATCAACAATCAATCGAGAGAGAAAAAATAAAGACATTGTTAAGGAGAATGAAGTAAGTTTTTAATTTCAGAAATAATTTTTTGAATTGTTAACAATTATTTTACTATTTTTTTTTTTTTTTTTTTTTAATTCTTATACTAGATCATGTTTACTTTTACCGTTTTAGAATTTCCAGTAGATTGTTTATAATCACCAAATAACGATTCCAAATTAAATTAGATTTGTTGTTTATAATATATTGTATTATAATGGTAATGGGTAAAAAATAATAAAATTAAAAGATATAGAAAACAATACAAAAGAACAAATATTAGTCATATTTTGAAAAATAATTTTGATATAAAATGTTCCAATCTTTTCATTTATTTACACTTTTTATAATGCTTTTATTATATTTTAATAAAATATAATATGTAAAGTAAAGTAAGTTTTTACACATGAAAGTTTGTAAACCTTTAAACTTTTTCTAACTTTTTTCCATTCTATATCTTTATTTATGTTATTATTGAAGTAAACAACATTTGGTTAGACATTTGCTAATGTGTTAATATGTTATATGTCATTCTTACCCTGGTGATAATTTTTGTATTATGTAAGTATTATACATTTATATATGTCATGTATATAGTTATTTACAAGGAAAAAGTATTTTATTTGTAACTGTTACACACAAATTTGTACTATAGGTGCTCGTACTATAATAATTTTCCCAAATACAAATCTATACCTACTAATCTAAATAAAGATCCGTAGTAGTTTAATATATTACTATTTTTCTTTGTTAAGTTTTCGTTTTTATAAATTTGTGATCTATTTGTTGATGAATACTCCTTATATTTTAGGTATTAGTTTAAATGATTTATGATTTACCTAACATACTTTTTGGTTAATTTATATAAATAAAATTATTTTTATCTTAAAAATATAAAAATTCCTATTTTTCCAGATCCTAGCCAAGAAGTTAAGGAATGCAAGGTCAACCATCTCTAAGTGAATTGAAGTTTTTAATCCAACACTGGATTTTGTGAACAAGACTAAATGTATACTTTATTTTCCCAAATCATATAATGTGTAAATTAACAAGTATTTAGTATATATAGATTGATATTTTAGTTAATTTAATTTCTACTTCAAAATAATATTATTGTAACTTTGTAACACAAACTTTCTTTTCTAAATACATATAATTAAATAAAACGTATTGTCATTATTAAATTTAATAATATTTAACAATACAATGTAGCTATATGATTTAAAATTATTAAACTCAGTTTTCATAAAATTTTAATTGTTGTTACACATAAATAATAGTGTTTTGAAATATTAAATTTTTTTCTACTATTTTAGTGTTGTATAAAATTAATTTAAAATGAAGCTTTTATACTTGATAATGTTAGAGAATAGGTACCAATTATTTAAACATAATTTCTACTAAGTATTGGCGAGCCATTAAAATCAATATTTTCCTTATAGTTATTTCAAAGGAATAAAATTTAAAAAGCTAGAAAAATGATGATAAAACTCGATATTAACTTTTGGAAAAGTTGCACATTGCTTATTCATATTTTAATATTTTCATAACAATTTTTGCTAAAACTTGTTAGTGACCTTAGATCATGTACAATATACAATATATTATGATCTAAGCCACCGACTATATTATTTAAATATCTAATTTAGTCAGTGAAACAAATGTTAAAGCAGGCATGTAGTCAATGTAGCTAAATACAGGTATATATGAAAAATGTTAGTACATGGTAGAATGGTACCTTTAACCTATTAAATAAAATAGCAAATTTAGGTACCTCCCCATTTCCATTTATACTTTAAATAATAGTATTTGGTCAAATGGCTTTTGCCTATACACCATCTTTGATCATTTAAATATAATGAATCTTATAATGTCCTAACCTAACAGGGAATAGTAAGATTTTGGACAGTGGAATACTTAAAATAACTATTAATAAGTACTTAACGAAAATAATTTTAATAAAACAATAATTATGTGGACGCGGTACGTCATATTCCTCAAAAGTGAATGAATCAGTAATACGACGTCTACTAGTTATTAGTTAATACTCGAATGTTAATAGTTTAATAAGTAAACGAATAAAATATTAAAGATTCGTTTATTATGAATATAAACATAATCCGATCGATCCACTGCGGTTGGAGGTTCACTACATGACTAAATAAACTAAACAAAATAGTTTATTTAGTCATAGTTCACTATTATACTTCACTGTTTGGTGCTTACTGCTTTATCCTGCTTCTAAATTTCAAATTTTTCAATCTTCTAAGACCGTGATCTCAATCGACAATCATCGTGTTTTGTGATAACAGTAGGGTCGATAAGGATATTGGAATTCATCTGTTCTGTGATAAGCATGGCTATATCAGCCTATATAATATTATACTATCTATAATATAACCCATGACAAATATGACAAAGACAGACAAAAAGGCGAAATTATTGGTACCTACGTTTTTAAATATTTTAATTTATAATTACTATGGACTATGGTCTATGATTGGTATTAACAATAATAACAATTCAAAATATCACAGACATCCTTGTCATTAAATCAATTCGTCACAGTATCGCACTACTGCACTAATGCAATACCGTAGTTATTGCTGAATGAAGGACATCCGGAGCTCTCGCCTCAATAATAGTGCTGAGAACCAAGTACGGAGTTTTAAAGTTAAAAGTTGGAAATTTCGTCTGGACGAGTGCATGAATTTGATAAATTTGTTTGTTATGCAATGTCTGTGTCTCTTTGTGTGCTAAGATTCGAACTGACAGAAAACGATACTCGACCTGTCGAAGCCCAGCATCAAACATTAACCAATTGGGGTAGGTACATCTAGTGATGTATAATAGACACTGTTGTTAGGTGGCTGTGTAAAATAATAATTATTGTACTACTCATTCTATCCGCTACATGCTTTGCTATTGACATAATATATAAATATTATATTATCTATTCTATTTGTAATTAAACAATGAAGATACATTTATTATGGTCTAATAAGCGACACAATTATGTTATTAGGGTTTGAATTAATAGTGTTTAGATCCCACCCTTTGCGATTGGGGTAAGCATTAATATTTAGTATAGGTTTAAAGAATATGAATTTGTTGTAGATAAACGAAAAATCATGTCTTGTCGTGGACAACGTAAATCCAGAGAACTAACTGTTGAGACATATGGTCGTGTTGACGGTACAGCACCTGTTGAACCATTGATTGAAGAAAACTCTAAAAAAATAGAATTTCTTAAAAAGCCAGATGTCAAAGTTACAAATTCTAAAGGATCAAAAAAAAAAAAGAAAAATAAACAAAGTAATGTTGAAAACCCATCAAATGCTGCAGAACAGATAAATTTTATTTCAGGAAATCCATTTGTTGAAGTTACCAAAGGTGTCCTACATGTTTATAAAGAAAAGTAAGAACCAATACATTAGTAATAGGTACATTTTTTAAATTTTAAACTTAAAATTACAAGTAGACTGAATATAATTAAGCACTATTTTACAAATAATACTATACTAAACCATTTATAATCAATGACATTATATATTGATTTTATTCTTTCTCACAGCAAATTAACACCAGTTGACAATGCAAGTAATCGTAGTCAAATGATATGTATTTTGTCTGTTCCTTCAAACATGAATTGCCATGATTTGCTTACTTTCATAGCTGCCTGCCAAGAGAACATTCATCATATACGTATAATCCGTGATGCTGCATCTCTTAACCAATACATGACCCTTATTTCATTCAGAACACAAGTAAACCCAAGTTATTATCTAGTCATAAATAACAATTTAAACTGTGTTGTTATAGGAAGCGACAATGGATTTCTTCCATTCATTCAATGGTATGCCTTTCAATTCGTTGGAACCAGATTGCTGTTGTAATTTGGTTTTCGTGTCCAAAGTTGAAGTGATAAAAGAAGATGAACCGGGTTGTAGTGCTCCCCCATCTCAGCATACTGAACTTCCTGTGTGCGCTGTTTGTTTAGAACGTATGGATGAATCAGTGGATGGTATTTTAACAATTCTTTGTAATCATTCTTTCCACGGAAATTGCTTGACTAAATGGGGTGATACCAGGTAACAAAGCGATAATTAACATTTGAATTTTAAATTCAAAATCAATTTTATGATATATTATCATTCCAGTTGTCCAGTATGTCGATATGTTCAAACTCCCGAAACAATTCCAGATAACCAATGTCAGGAATGTCATTCTTCGGAGTCATTGTGGATATGTTTGATTTGTGGTTATGTTGGATGTGGTCGTTATGTACAAGGGCACGCTTATAAGTAATTATTAGTAATTTCTATGTAACTGTTAACTGATGTATTAATAAAATATATTTATAGTCATTATTTAGAAACATCGCACTGTTATTCTATGAATTTGGGAAATAATCGTGTGTGGGATTATGTTGGTGATAATTTTGTTCATCGTTTGGTCCAAAATAAAGGAGATGGAAAATTAGTTGAAGGAAGATCCCCTGGAAAACTTGATGTACATTTTCATTATATAATTAATAATTAATCAAGACAATATAATGCTAAAAATTTATTTAATTATTGTTGTAGGATACAGATCAAAAAATTGAATCCGTTCAGCTTGAATTCACATACCTGTTGACTACTCAATTAGAATCGCAAAGGAAGTATTTTGAAAATCAAATGAAATTATTTGAAGAAAATACATTTGTTGAAGTAAATATATATGCATAATTACAGTTTAAATTTAAAATTACTACAATCATAGGTATAAATAATAATAGAGTAACTTGAATGGCTATCATAACTTAAAAGCTTTTTTATAAATTGTTGTTAAATATAAAAAAATACATTTTTAGGTACAAAATTGAAAAATGTAGTTAAAAAACTGTGTAATACTTGTAAAAAACAAGTATTAATTAATATAAAATAAATTACTTTTATTCTTGTATTATAAAACTATTAGTTTCTAGACAACTAACTTGATATATTAAATGCATTATTTTGACATGAATTTAAACCTAATTAAATTTTTTATTATCAATTTACAAAGAAATATTAATTTTTATTTGTTATTTTAACAATTAAATCTGTATACTTAGGTTAGATGCCTTTATTATTGACATAATATGTATATTACCATTTCCACATAAATATTTTAATATAATATTAGCTGATTATCATAATAGGATTTTCAACTTTTGATAAAATGTTTTAGCTACCTTACCAATTTTTTTTTTATTATCACTCACTTCTTTTAAATGACTAAAATATAAATTATGAAACAAAATAATTTAAAATAATTAAATATTTATTAAGTACATAATATAAAATAATGAACACACAATTTATTTTACACAAAACATTAAAATATTTATAGCTATTTTATTGTTTATTACTTTGCCGGCAAGCTATGCCAATTTCAGGTAATTTGTAAATCCTAACTACCAATTTTTATTACATTATAGATTTATAGGTATGTGTTTGTTTCTCAAAACCGTATAGCATAATATTGATTTGAAATAAATAATTTTTATTTTAAGTAAATTTTTTTTCAACATTAATTGTTAAAATAAATAATTCTCATTAAATCTGAACATTTGGTGTCCAAAAAAAGGGTATAACTATTAACTGGACACTGAACAGGTATTCTTACGTCAGAAACTGAAAATGACGATAACATTTTATGAAAACTAGTTTAATCTTATTGACTGAATTGGATAAAAATTAGTTGGCTGATACTTAGTATGCGACAGGCTATAAAATAGAAAACTAAAACCCCAACTAAAACTATTTGCTAAATTTTGTGGTTTAAATATTTAATTTTTAATAAAAATAAATTTAAATATTTTAAATACCTACCTTGTTTTAATTAAATTAATTATTTTATAATTTCTTCAGATAAATAATATCAAAGCTAAGGCAAAAGCTGCACTAGAAGAAAATGATAAGTTACAGAAATTTATCAGCAGTTCTTCTAAAGATGGTAATATGCTAGAACAGAAAATTGAAGAAAATAAAAAGCTCTTAGAACGTGTAAACACAATTACAAAAGAAAAAAATCTCTTAGAGAAAAAGGTATTTAGAAATTTCAATTAAATAAAAAGGTCTTTCTTAAGTAATTTATTGAATTTTAATAACTATTAACATTATATTTAGTATAAATATTATGATTTAATTTTAATTATTATTGTTGTTATTTAGGTTCATAATTTAACAGTCAAACTAGACCAGACAAAAACTAAGTTGGATGAAGAATGTCAAATTAACTCAGCATTACAGAAAAATCAAAATGAATGGCATTTGAAATTTTCAAATTTGGAAAAAGATTTTAGCAATTACAAAACTACTAAAGACCAAGTAAATATTTTGTATTTAATTTACTATTTTTATGTTTAAAAATAGGCACATATTATGTGATATGTAATTTTAAAGCTAGTGTTGAGTTTAGGTATTTAAAATGAATAACAAATATATTGTTTAAATCAATTTTTTTAGGAAATTGGTGAATTGAAAGAGCAAGTCCGTGATCTCATGTTTTTCTTAGAAGCTCAGAATACAATCGACAAAAGTGTAGATCGAGAAGATATTGTAAATGGTTCTGTGATAGTAGAACAGCAAAATTCATCAAGTCAAAACAAGACTCCAAAAAACAAAAAACACAGATAAAAAAAATAACAATTTTTATATTTCATTTACCTACAATATACAACATTGTGTAATAGTGTAATAATTTTTTTTTTTTTTTTTGTTTGTTTAAAGGAAATACTAAATTCTGTTATTCAAGTGGAATAATTGATGACTATTGAAATTGTAATTTGTACAGATAAAATATTATGATATTCTTTGTTTTTATTTTTGAATACAGCAGTTTAAATAATAATAAAAAAAAATAATATGAACATGTGCAGATTGTGTGTTATAATATAGGACTTGACCGATAACCCCTTTAATGATAAAATATATACAATAAATTATAATCAAGTAGGTATAATATTATTCAAGTGCACCTATGTAATATGTATTACAGTAGTTTGTGATATTATTATTATTTTCTATTGCACTATACGGTTATGTGAATGCCACTGCACATTTACGGTTGAATAACTGTGTGTAGTAGACCCAGTAGAGACTCGTTAATCGAAAGGGAATTGGAAAATAGGGTGGTTTGGATCACCTTATAATTTGATTAATCAAACAATTTTCTTGAAATTTAAATCACTTCTAACTGATGTTGTAATTCTAACGCAAAACATGCTCACGCGAGGGGCCATTATTTTCGATGATTGTATGAATTATATTTCTTATGAAATACGTAATGTGAAATTATATTTATACTATACTAAATTAATCGCAAAATTATATCATTATATATTATGTAGGTAGGTACCTAGTATGACACATTCAACTTACTGACAATATTGATAAACGTAATAGACGCGACGACGCACAAAATCTTAACGACGTTCACGTGCGATGAACTATCGTGAATCGTGATTAATAATCACCGTCCACTGATTGTTATGATTATTATTGTACTACAATACGTGAAAATATATTAATAAATGTGTGTATTATTATGGACGTGTGTCAGTCCTTCAAAGAAATTTTTTAAATAACTATACGTTCAACTGTTCAAGCCAATTCGGATTAGGTACTGCGTTTTTCGGATTAGATATTTGGCTCGTGTAGTCGTGTCCTTACCCGAGTCCCTTTGTACAATAACTACAATATTATATCATTACTATATTAGGTAGTAATTACTAGGTATGGAACTTGTCAGATGTATTGACGTAATAATTGGGCCTCGCAGACATCGACAGGCGACAATCGTCGAAAACCTTCCTTTTTTTGTAAACGTACCTATTATCGTAACCAGTAACCATGTAACAGAAGGGTACGGTTTTTAATAAATTATATTAAGTTGGTAGTTAAAGTAGAAAAATAGAAAAACATCAAACGTCCATGTAAAGTACAATAATGTTCGAAACGATCTGGCGCCATTGCGAATCGGTTTTATTAGAACGGTCGTATTATTTATCTCGCCAATTTTCCGAGTAAAGTTGGGATAGAGCGGAGTCGGTTACCTACCTATTATAATAGATACCAATATACTATCTACGAGAATATTAATATTATCGCGAGTTGAAAGATTAATTGTGCAGCGTGATTTTTCGATTGTGACGTCTGCTGAAGCTGAATAATAACAGGTAATAGTTTATACTTTATTAATTATATAAAATACAGTTTTGTTATTGTAATATGTACTTACTGTTAAAACACGCCCACACAGATTAATATATAGGTACATCTTATCTATGTATAAAAATAAATGTACGTTTGTATATGCCCTAGGCGTAAATACGGCCCTCTATAGATACACATATATTTTTGCACTGCAGTGTTGATTTTGTCTTGGGTAGAGAGAGGGTTAGGTTAGGATTATATATTTTATTTCGAGTTCCCTCTTCCAAAGTTGCCTTTAAAAATGATTACCTACTATAAATAATCATAAAATAAACACAACATAAAGTTTGCAAAAAAAAATCATAAAATTTACCTCTTTAACCGAGAAGTTCAATGTTTTTGTTATAATTATAAACAACCTATTACAAGTATATACATTATACATATATACATTATACGTGCAACTTGAACAATATTGTACTTTATTATATTATTTATATACATATAGGTAGTCAATAGTCATAGTCATTAGCCATTAGGTAATAATATCTATAACTATAAAATCCAATTTTCTGGTTGCTTTAGATTACTCGCACCAATGACTTTATCTACCATAATTTCGAATATTCCGGTTAGTGAAAAGTACAACCGTCTATATATAGTGTAGGTGTAGGTAGGTAAAATATATAGTTTTAAAATAATCTGTTGATAAGTATATTATTATAATGAATAAGGCGTTGATGCAGCCTTAAACGAATAGTGTGCGTGTAAGGAATATTATAACGACACAGCGTCTGTCTACGGCATGAATCGCAATAGTAGAACCAAATAGACGAATGCGAATACCACGAAACATATCCTGTCGATTACCTTGGCGAGTTTACGTCTCTCGTTCAAGTCAGTCGTCTGCGTGATCGTATCTTGGGATTCGCAGAGCATGTGACAATCGGCAGGCAAATCCTGCAACGACAAACGCATCGTTAATAATTATATTATTTCATTAAATTATCCGGTCATCCCCGGCGGTATAAAACGTCTAAAATCGACGGAGTCGTGCATACATCGTTGCTGGTACGTACGTTTATCTCGATACCCAAGTACACCAGGTAACCGGATTGAAGAAACCAAGTAATTCCGTGCGGCAGCGGTTTGCTCACCGTGGACATGCGTTTTATGGCTATGGATAACACTGCGGTCACGGCGATAAGTGCCAAACTGTAAGTGTAGTAAACGACTGAGGAAAAACGAAATATTGTCGTTTTTAAACGTTTTAAAAATGATATTTTTCGGTAAATTTGGAGAAAGTGCGCGCGCAAAGTGTTCAAAATTTATTTCAGGACAAAAAAATACTTTTGGCATTTACAGTTTTACACACACCAATTTATCATTTTTGGATACTGAGCAGAGCGATGAATGGTATACAATGATGTTAATTATTTTGTTGTGTCAGAAAATGAAACTTTTTACATGGGGAAAAAATGATTAAATTTTTAATATTGAGGGGGGGGGGTTCTGGTAGTAAATTGAATCTAGTTTGATTTTTAGAAGTCAACAGTAAAATATGTCCACTATACTTATCAAAATAGTCGGTTATAGTTGCATAATATAATAATATGTTATCATTATATATGTACACGATGTTTTAAGATCTTTAAGAAAAGTAGGTCCATCTATTGTATTACTAAATACTAGTAGTACCTAGGTAATAGAAATAAGTTTTTAAATATCCTTAGAAATTGAGGCGGACAGATCGTCTCGATCTCAGAATTGTTTTTTGTGTAGAATTACTCATATTTGACACATCCATTTTAGTAATCAATCAAAGAAATGACTCAATGACTTGAAATCTATCATACAGTAAAATGTTTTTTATTTTTAAATGAAAACCTTTATTTTTACTGTAAATTTTCGAGTACCTAATGATATATTTTTTTGAAATGTTGATGAGTATAAATCAAAGTTCAAATGAGTAGTTTCTATATGTTATTATTAATTTAACTTTATATTTTTAGGATAATAGTCCTTAATAATGTTTTTACATCAATAGAATAGAAAATATATTTTGTAAAATTTTGACTAGTACCTACTATTTAGTATTTACTACTTTACTAGTATAATACTCGGATAATTTTTATTAGTAAGATAATGTTCAAAGATTAGTTCAAAGAGGTATAATTTTTAAATCATAATAATTAATAACCTACGTTGAAACCTATTTTCATTAATTAGCTTTTTAATTATTTTATAACTCAGAAAACATTTATTTATACACAGATTTACTTTTTATAGACATCAACATTTATAATAAAATAATTTGCTCAATAATTTACAATAAAAAAGGTAGGTAGTTCTTGTTTTTTAAAAAAAATATTGAATCACCATTAAACACTTCTTAAAATATCCATAAATAAAAATTTGAAGAAATACATAGTATTAAGAAAAAATGAGGACGAATAGATGAGCATGTTTAGTAAATCGCTCTGTATATAAGTAATCTATTTAATATAATAATATGAAATGCGTAATAATCAATATTATTAGTTATTAAATATTAAGGAATCACACATATTTGAGTTATGGCATGTAATATTATTATATTAGAGTAATTTATTTTTATTTTTATTTTTTTAACATAACTGATCGCAGTGTATACATACCGATCAATGGAACAGTGGAAGTAACGATTGGCACTTTTGAGTATACGACCATTATGGCTAGAATGACGAACAGTGCGTTGAATAGGTTCATAAACAATCTACAATAATTGTCAGTGTACGGAAGCCAAAATGTTAGTAAATTAAACGAAACACTGCCTGTAGAACAAAAAAAAAAAAATTACCAACGAAATGTTAATATCTACCTACATTTTACAGTATTCCCAAAAATGAATTTATAAATTTACCCTAGTACGAGTTATGTACGATTGCATTTGATACTTGTATAGTAAGCTTCTTGACTAGGTATTAGGTAGTTAGCACGTTTTCATTATTTTTAATAGGTTTTGCTTATTGCACTACACAAGAATAGGAGTTTACCAATTGCGCTTAAAATTTCCTTTTCATATACTAATTGCGTTTTAAACATTTTAGGGTCGATATACCAATTTCGCTCTAAAAGTTTTAGAGTTGATTTACCCATTGCGCCCATTGCGGTCAAAAAGCGTTAGGGTTGATAGACCAATTGCACTCTATACTTTTTACATAACCTAAGGAAAACTTATTGTTAGTTACTAACCGATTTTTTGGGAGTATTAATGCATAATACATTGTGAGATTTCTAGTATTTTACGAACTTTGCACTAATTAGCACTCATGGATCAAGGGGAGCACTTAATTCATGATCTATAAGCCACGTGTTGACCCTAAGACCAAGTAGGTGAAACTTATAGGCTTTATACAGTTAAGTTAATGAGAACTAAAATAAAATAATATTAATAATAATAAGAGAATAGGTGGTTCAATCATAAAGACATAAAGTAATACGATTTTGAGTTTAATCATGATGTTAGTATTTTGCATGTTTAAGGAATAATTATATTTTTTTAAATAATAATTTGAGTATAGCATTACAATTTAGAACAATATAATTTGGTTAGTTTACAAAATAATATATTTGCTCACCATCATGAGGAAAGGCTAATATAATCATAATTAATAAGTATAACAGGATGATTACATTAAAATAATTCGTTTGGTCACCACGAGGTATAATAATAACATGCTGGCTTAAAAAAATATGTATAATACAAATAAATGAATAGGTACACTAACCAGTCACAAGTTTGATCATCAATTATTCAAAACTAAATCGTAATTATAAATATAATAAAAAAATAGAAACACATAAGTAATTTTTATTTATTAATAAAGTATTAAAAGAGTATTAATAGATATATAATAAAATTATAATTCACATAATATAAAATTATAAAATAGGTATATTAAAACCAGTCACTTTAGCTTGTAATCAGTTGATCAATAAATATCAGGCAAATTTGAATACAAGCGCAATTGGTATATTGACCGTAAAATATAAATAGCGCAATTGGTGCACTAACCGTAAAATACAAGAGGCGCAATTGGTACACTGACCCTAAAATAAAAATGTTGTTTTAGGTGCAATTGGTCCATGCCCACAAGAATAATGTAAATCGCGTACATATTCAGTATACTATATAGGTACGTTTTTGTTAAAAATGGTAATTTAAATAAGTTAGGTAGATACTTAAGTACTATAATATAGGACCAATTATAAACTTCTATTCGAATAATATTAACTGAAAATCAAATGTAGTGTAATCTTCTACAATAATTTTTTTATCTGGCAAATAAAAATTAATGGTGTTATTAATGGTGTCCTTGTTTTATTAATATCTCTCTGTATATCCTACAGTGACATTTTTATGCGACTAGACAAGTTTAGAATGTCTCAAAAAGCATGGCGTTTAGTGGAAAAATAAAAAAATTATAATTTATTCAGAGCTGGGAAAGTTAACAACTAAAAAATTACAAATAAATTTTATATTTGGTTATGAGTTAATACTATCCTTATAGAAGTTAACACTATCTCATAAGGAGATTACCTACTATTGTAGGAATTTACCATTCACAAAATAAAAGGACTTTTTGTAAAGGGCAGTAGCATAACGTAAAATATTGTTGCCCTCGGGCCAATAAAAGTTGGAGGTTTATAGAAACACAGGCACTCAGTTATTTAAAATAATTGTCTATAGTTATGCTAATATAAATAAGATGGCATAACGACAATAATTTATTGTTTTGCCATTTATAAATTTATTTAAAACAATAACAATGTACTCGTATACTACAAAATTAAATTTTTGGGCCTTCTTTTAATTAAAAATAATAATAATAATAATATCTTAGTTTTTTGTGTAATACAAGTACCGTGTTTCCTTCTCCCAAACTTGGAAGGACCTGGAGACCCTGAGTTAAATACGCCACTGGGTAAAGGGGTCCATTGGTCTACTAATTTTGCCAGAATTGGTTCTATGTTTACACTTAAATAACTCGCAAATTCGAAACATTAAAATAAATTCTTATTAAATAATAATAAATATAAATTGCAGCATGATGTTAAATTACTGAAATAAAGACATTGTAATAAGTAATAATATAATCATTAATCAATGACCTTAAATATTTATCATGATCAAAATATCACATATTATTATATTCAAACGCATAAGTAGATTTTTACATCGTCCAATAAACATACAAGTAGGTATCTAACATATAGATAAAATTCACTAATTTCTACCTAATTGATTATATTATTATATTGCTTAGTAACAATATTAATATTTCAAATGTTTAATGTTAATAAAATACAATACTCTAAAATAATAAAAAAAAAAATATGTATGTAATAATACCAAAACCAATAAAATCTTAAACATTCAGTAGTACCTACGTGACAAATATTTTTGAGGGAGACGGGAGGTCTATTAAAGTTGTACAATACAAGGTTAATGATTTGATGGTCTTTAATATTACCACCTTGGGCATGTGATTTATACGTTTTTTACACTTAACTTTTAAGAATAATTGATCTTATGTCATGAATTTTTTGGTAAATAAGCACAGGCTATACACAACCATTTTCTCTGTGCTTACTTTTAATCACATAGGTATAAGTCTAAATAAAGATTTAAGTATATATATTTGCGCATGTATTATTCATTTTCTGAAATCTTACAAATTTAATCGTTCAATGAGAGCTCAATATTTTTTTTGTGAATTTCAAACTAAAAAATAATAATGATTCAATAAAGAAACATACAAAATATTATATGTATCTATATATTCACGTATTCAATTTATCTCGCGTTAAGTTTTGTTCAGGGCTACATTAACCTAGGTTCAAAAAGAGCATTTGCTCTAAGTGGGAAATTTTAAGTGGTAGTAAAATTTGAATTGCCTTAAAAAAATAATAAAAAAATAATGTTACAATAATTATTGATCAATAATTTGTTTTCTAAACAGCTTAACTACTATAAGAAATTTTTTAAAAGTAATGTACAAATAGAAATCATGACATTAAATTATTTTGATAATACATTTGTATGTTCTTTATTAAGTTGCATTACTATATTTAATTGTTTGTACCACGATGACATTTATCTACTTTTAATTTGCCTCTGGCCTTGTTTATTTTAATAATCACTTATTTTACAATAAGTCAAGTTAAAGTACAAATGTTATTTTTTGTACTTATTCTTTATTGGAGATCGAACTTTCTAATAGCTCTATACTATATTTATAGTCTATAGAATGCGTAATTATTACAATATTATTGTGAGTAGTATTCACTGAGTACCAATATGATTATATTATGTTAATTTATATAAATATTATATTATGCATTGGATTGTCGAGGGTAGCTTTAGGTGATAAGCTCCCGAGAGTGAATTTTGTACTCTTAAAAATGTGGTTGGTCTACACAATAAAAATCGCAAAGCTTCCTCTTCCCCTTCTCAAAAATAAATAAAATCACATACAGGTATGTATGATGGACTTTATGGTCCTTACCTGATAATTTTTTATTACACCATGTCTATAGACTTATCGCAGTAATCAGTAATATTCAATAAACTTATTTTCTACGAATGGCAATCGAAAACAAGAATTGGGGATAAACTCACATAGCGCGGGGAAATAGATGACTGACTTATAGGGATGGACCTTCCGTCTGACAGTGATGTTGTACTCAATGTCGATGTACTGTTCGTCCGGACAGCAAGGATAGTACCTGGCGTGTCTCTCTTTAGATACGTTAAGGATATCCCATTCTGTATGTGCACTGGCCAATTCCACCTGGAACATATTTCATGGTACCGTGACCGTGATTAAATCTAATTAGGAGCTTACATATAAATATATGTACTTCTATAATTTATTATGTATATTATTACATAACCTAAAACGTGCTTTTAGTTTAAAATGTAACACAGGGGCGCCCAAAGGATTTTTGAATGCATGTTATTTACAACTTACTTAAATTGTACCTTCCAATATATTTTTACTTAATTTGAATATAAAAATGCTATAACTAATATTAGGTACCTTGGTATGTATAATTTAAAATTATTTATATTTTAATCAATTGACTGTTTATTTGTACGATTAATTTTATAATATTAAAGCAATTATATTACCAGTAACCGATATATCCGTAATTCTCACATCACGCGCATGCAATTTAACACTTATTGGGTCATAGTAGCTCGTATATTACAGTTGAGCTCCGTCCTATTTCTAAAATTTAGAATCGAGGCTTTCATTTGTCCTACAATTGCAGGAGTGTTGATTCTTCGTCATGTCGAAAAAGCAGTGGAGAGTCTAAAGTCCGTAGTAATGAGAATAAGAAAAATACTGATTTTTTCTATAAATCATCTCTCCTCCCTCCCATCATCCCTTATTGGTAGAGGAAACACATGCATGTTGGGCGCCACTGTAGATGTGGGATGTAAGTAGGTCGAAATATAGTTAAACGGAGATCACCGACTCCTTCATCTTCGTCGATGGTCAGATTTAATTCTCTGCCCATGTATAACCACGACCCGAGTTTTAGGACTCCGGTCTGCGTGTCGTGAGGCCAATTCGTTGTGTCTGTTTTGCAGTGTATGATGTACTGTACCGGTTCAACCCAAATCACCCCACCGTTTCTGTTAACCACGCTGTTGACGTGCGTCCGATCGTCTTCCATGTTTGCGTCGACGCTGAAGTTAAGTGATATTCGTTTTGTAAGTTTGTTTGTTTGTTTTTTTAATGTTATTTTTTGACATTAGAAGTAATATTCTAATATCTAATATACATACTTGTTGAATGCCATGATGTCCGGGTGCCAGATTTCACGGTGGTCGACTATTATAGATCTCACGTATTCGTATTCACTTGGTTCCCACATCAACCGTTTATCAATCCAGTTCTATACGAATAATTATACATTATTCTTTGTCGAATTTACAAAATTAATATTCGGGAAACTTTTTCACAATAGATTGAATAATTTTCATATTATTATTGTAATCTCGGCTAGGTTGGTTATATACACAAAGTGTATATGTATACCAAGTACTAATATACATCATAAATTCATAATCATATAAACGATTAAGTATATAAATAGTGTACGTTCAAATATGAAATTAGATTTAAAATTGTAAAAATTTAATAAAAACAAATCGTGAGTTAAGATGACTAGAATGAGTAAATAAAAATAGAAAATAAAACCATATTTATCAATCAAATATATGTAGCAAAAAAGGTATAATAATTTATTTATTTAATAAATCACATGCAAGTTGTTAGCCATTATATGTTTACAGGTTTCTTTATCTCTCGCAAGTCAGAATTATCATTTGACATAATAATATGCATATAAAGGTACAAATGTACAATATTGAATAAGTACTAATTAATTTAAAAAAAAGAAGATAACAACATACTCGTAATACGACTTACTTAATAACATTTATCGTTATAAGAAATAGTTTAATCTTATATTGGATATTATAATTTAGATATTCTTTAATAAAAAAAGCACTTACCGCTATGAACCATGTGCTGAGTATCATTTGAGATTTTTCATAATTCTATAAGACATTAAATATGCGTGATTACTAATTACTGAAGGATTAACCACTTAATTTTAAACGCAGAAATAAAAATATAATATTTACCAACTCAGCACTTTTTATCAATATTCTCATATTTACATCTAAAGCGGTATTCTCATCGTTGGTAGGTTTCACTACTTTGTCATAGTCTTTAAAAATATGTTTTCTCAAGATATACTCTACTGTTGAATTGTGATTAATAATTGGCTCTTGAAATTATAAATATAATTTTAATATACCCATTAATATATTTTTTCATATACAAATTACTTCTGATATAAAAGAATCAAATAGAAACTATCATTGACAAGAATAATAATAATACATATTCTACGTACCTATACATTTTTTGATTTAAATATTATACATATCATATGATAATAATTATTATAAAATATCTACCATCACAAGTAAAAATTACTTTTTCATATTTAGTTATTTGAAATTGAATTGCTTCTATTTAAATTCTTAGAGCGATATTATTTTGTTTGTAATATGCGGTATAGGTTGATTAATAGATACGTAAAAATAATTTTAAAACATTAATAATTTATTTCTTAGGTAGGTAATTATGGAAGTAGGAGGCTATATTAAATTTGAGCTAATTAAAATATAAATATGTTATTAATATTATTATTTTGTCATATATTTTAATTACACAGTTAAAAAAAAAAATAATTAAATAAATAATTTTCTTAATTAATTCAACAATTTGTTTTTAAATTCCGTTATCTGTAAAATCTATAAATTATAATATTGAACTATTGCGTCAGTAAAATATCGTATCTACATAATATTATTAAATTTATGTAAGAGCCGTAGTCAATATCTTAAATTTCCATAAAATTAATGTATAACTTCAAGTTATTGACATAATTGATTTAGATTGACAAAATATTTATAATTTTAAGTTTTTAAATTGTATACAATTGAAAATCATGAATACAATTATTATTTTTATAGTATAGTCTGTAAAATATGTATAGAAAATTAGAAAATATTTCAAATTGCTTTTTATCATTGTTGTTATATATATATACAACTTAAGATACATACATTTTTTATAAGAATGCACTTTGAGTAATTTTAAATAATAAACATTTATTTTTCGTAGGTAGTGTATATTTTTATTGGCTACGTGAAATAATTGTGCTGAATAATATAATAATGTGTTCAAACTTCAAAGTTTTGTAGCTATAGGTACTATATATTTAAGATTACAAGGATTGTAAAATAAATATAATTTACATCATTGAATTATTTTTTGATTTTAATTTTATGGATATTACTTACTTTCGCCAAACGATGTATACATCGCCAACTCAGCCAAGTATGTTGTAGATTGTATAGTTATAAATAAGAATAATGCAATATGACGAGTGCCAAACATTGTTAAAAAACTCAAAAATCATAAGCAACAAGAATCTAATATCTATAGAAGTAAAAGCAGTTTGAACGGTTATGAGTGGTGACACGTTGTGCGCCTGTGGAATACTGGACAATTTAGTTATGAACCGTCCGTGATTATATTTTGTCCACTTGAGTACAGGATACAACATATTATTCAATTTAATGTGATCAGTTTAACGAAGAATATTGTCCTTGGAATCATATAATATTTTTTACTAAACGTCACTGACTGCGTGGTGAAGAGTAATCATATCTAACTAGGTACGCATATAATTGTACTGGATAATTTTGGAAGTTTGTGTGTTTAAGTACATTATAATATGTTTTATCGAAGAGGTTATGCTGGAATTTTGAGAATTTATTCAAGTTAAAATATTGATTTAACTTTCATCTGTATAGTCGTCTATCTGTTAAGATGTAAAATTCAAAATAAGTATTTATTAATAAAAAAAAAAAATAAGAATGTGGTTATTGAAATACAGCGGAATGAAACTTTTTACTTTTAATCGAGGCGTTAGAAAGAATTTACTATTTTATTTAGTGGCTGCGTAATGTTGTATAATCTGATTCATGTCTTCACGAGTTAAGTTGAATTTTTCAATAAATAGAGGATTTGGGATCATATATTTTTTTTATTGTTTAATTTATTACTTGGTAATTTTTCAAGTGATGTTTTTTCAATTGTATAATGTATACATACTATTTTTGGTTTAGAATTTTATTTTGGCATTAACAAATAACTTTAATATGACTTAGAAGATATTTTAATAGTCATATAGATTGTATAATTAACTATCTACTATCTAGTCTTTAGTGTTTATATACGGCCATATTATTATATAATTAGCTACAAGCGTTATATTTTTTACATTTAGATATTAATAAGCATTCAAGCTATACATTTATTTATTATTTACTAAATTAGTTTAAGAACCATTGTTATATAAACAATATTAAATAATAAATATAAATTATACATATGTATATGAGATCATAAAATTTCAAAAATGTTATTAGTAAGATTTCTCATATTTGGATTTGAAGATTACAATGAGTATGAGATTTTTAATAATTTAAAACTGTAATAATTAAAAATTTTTTTTATGTAATCACAGTGGTCGGCTAATTACGTGTGTAGTATTGGATTGCTGTTGTGTTTAGTACTTAACGCAATACTCGTACGTCAATTCATACGTCATGAAAATGGTTCTTTTTTAGATTCGTAAATTTAACGCCTGATCAACAGAAAGTAGAAAACCACTAACACTATATTGTGTATCTCGTAGGACCGGCCAAATGATAGAAAAACATGTACCGTACGTCAGATTTTCAAGGTATAAGTAATACGTCATAAATACAAAAGCCTGAATCAAATGTGATTATCTAAAATCTAAAACTGGTGACTTGTCGGACCAATAAGCACCGGTTAAAGTCAATCCGAATAGGTACGGTAATATACAAAATAGTTCTCGAATTAAAATTGCGCAGAAGTTTTTTATGGTGTATACCAATAAAAAATGAACGAGATCTCTGATATTAGCTCACAAAGCTCTTGCACATATTCTTTAAGCTGCAACAAAGCTCCTGAAACCAGCTGGTCAACTAAATAGTGGCGAATTCGACATAAAGTACGCAGTACACCGTTCAACAACGACACCGTTCATCAACAGTGAGGCGCTGTCGAATAACCGAGCGTTAGCCTAAATCAGTGGTTTTCAACCTTTTTTGGTTCACGGCACACTATTATACATCACAAATTTTCACGGCACACTCACGTACTTGACAACCACAACAACTCCGGCAACTTTGCC